>SNQN01002094.1:36444-79980 GCA_008642245.1 Bassia scoparia | reverse complement strand
CTAGAACATTTAAGGTGTCGAAATGTCTCAGATCTTAAATTCAAGTATAACCTTATAAATTTCTGAATTAGGTTATTTCAATTCCAATTCAAACCATGAATCTGTAATTAGCGTTCATTCAATTTCACCCAAGAGCCCCTTGAATCTGAATTAGGTTTTCGCTTCACCAACTTCAATTTCATAAAGACTTAATCTGGGAACTAGGATTCGAATCATCAGATCTCAACCCTAGGAACATTGATTCAAGGCTAGGTCCATTCAATTTCAAGTTGGCTCTTGTAGGTCCCTAGGAGAGTCACTTAATCTGAAATAACTGGCCCATCTATGGTTTTGAATCTTTCTCGGTCTAAGCTACCTTAATATTTAGACCATTGGTCCTAGCCCATATACAAGTCCAGTTATTCAAGTCAGGTTTCACACAATCAACCCACTCAAACTTTCCATTTCCAAACCAGTGGTCGAGTTTCAACTAAGAATCGGTACGGTTTCAGTCACGATCCCCGTGAGGGTTCCCAAAAAGGGAGGCAAGGAAGTACAAACAAAAATGTCCTTAGACTCACAATTAGGGCCCAATGTCTTCTTGACCCTTCTCCATCTATCCACAAAAAAGCCTAATCCTTTATACCTCCTTTGCCCAAAACTTGGATTCATAAAACTGTCAAAACACCTGTACTTACTCATCTAATTTTAGCCTCATGAAGTCACCCAAACGCGTGCGTAAGAATACAATGATCCGTAGCGAGCCTTTCTATAAGGATTGAGTCCATCAGTTTATGATCTCTAGTCCCTTTGCCTAAATATGCCCTCTTCTAATTCCTGCCTTGAGTCCATGGTGTTCTCTTCCTATACAATAAGATACGGTATTTTCAATGACCTTATTTGTTTTTGCATATTAATTTTTCGCATTCTTGCAAGTCTCAATCACTCATGTGGCTTCACAGATTGCTATTTTAATCCATCTGATGTAACTATTGAAATTGAACATTGCCAAAGAAGGCCTTCTTTTCATAGTCTCAACATAATTGACTACCCTTCCATTCCTTTGTGCACATGCAAATCAAAACCCTTTGCAACTTTTGAGCCACAAACACTATCATTTAACTATGCATTCTTTCATCACCGACACATCTACTAACCCTTTGACCGAACGGTGCGTAGGAAAAGACACGTGAAAGAAAAAAAGAGAAGGAAGAATAAATGGCAAAAGAAAAAATAAAAGCAATAAATCAAAGTTCAATACCATATATCTATAAAGTCATTGAAAAAATGACAGATGCCAAAAGCTCAAAGCCCGAATCAAATAAAAAAGCAAGAGTCTAAAAAGCACACTGCGGGACACCGTGGTTTTTCACTCGTCGAATTCATCAACGCTTTCATACCCTCACCAAGCCACAGCTCACTTACTATTTAACCACATAAATGCTCCTCACATCACTGAAGAGCATCTGATCCAATATCATCATTAGATACGGTGGTCTGATTCCGTAAGGAATACGTAGAGCCTCTTCTCGTAGGTTCGACCGAATCAAAAATAAATTCTTGAGGCCTTTTGAGTGCACTATTGACCGTGCAAGAATTTGATAATAGCTTTGGCCATACTAGAACATGACAAAGACCATACTTGTACCTACATCATAGCCAACCTCATTACTTGACATCTTAGCACATCTTGACCTGTAGCACAAATTGGTGACGCCTTTTTATTTCTCGAACCAAGCTCATTTCCTTGGTCACTTAACGGACCATTGATCAATACCCAAAAGTAAAAGCCACTGACCTTTAGAGTTAGTACATCTTTGGGAGAACTCACCATAACATACCATCCACCTTGCCCTAATTGTTGACTCAAGTCCGTAAACTAGCATCTCAAAGATTCGCTGGGGGCTCGTCGTCCATCATGGCCCCTATATGTATTCCAGTTGGGGGCTTCTCTTGTCTCCTAAGACGTGTGTAGCGTGTTCAAGTCTATTGTGCTATTCAAGTGGAGAATCCATGAAAAAATTTCGCTAATGGACCATCTATCTGGCAGGAACATTGTCCAAATCGAAAGGCACCTGTCTCGCCAATGTGATTAAGTATAATCATGTCAAGTTCATAGTCTCAATCAACGTACTCTAATCACTTAAGTCTACCTGTGCCGATTGTCAAGCCTGTCCCAGTTAGTTCGCCAATATGTCAACCTTTTTCCTGTAAGCTCCACTTAATTCAAGCAGCCTTTTCCTAATAGGCCCATCAAAGCTCTCTTCAATCATGTCTAGGAACCAGACCTAGACGACGCCTATCAATTCAATGTGACTCTCTCTAAACCATGTTAAATCAAGACCTAGACAGACCCTTTCAATCAAGAGCTCTCTCTCAGAATCATGTTCTAAACCAGACCTGAGACAAAGACCCCTTCAAATTCAACAAGCACTTAACGTGTCATCATATGTCTAAACAAGCCTTAGTACACAACACCTTGGTCAAATTTCATGTAAAGGCTCTCTCCAATTATGTTCTAGAACAACTATCAAGAGATCCTTTCAAATTCAAGTTTCAGAAACATTTCTCAAAACATTCGCATAAGGACCTAGACGAGACCCTTATCGAATTCAAGAGTCTCTCTTTCAAACTTTCAATGACTTGTTTTTCCCCTCTCTCATATATAAGGTAACATATTGACGGGTCAATGCATTGCAATATTTTCGCTAGACATAAAATAAACAGACTAATATCGTTACACCGTAAAGGTTAGTCCTTAATCCGTACATTAGGGCTATATTTTGAAGTCAATGCACATTTCCCAGAAAGCATGGGATCGGTCTGCATTCTCTCCACAGTCAAGTTTCTCAACGATACGAAGATATGATATCGCGTCAATATCGATGGAACGTCAAGAATCCGCGACGGGACAAATGCACTTGGCTACAAGTAAACTAACCTTTAGTTTTGCAGGTACATCACGGCCGAAAAAGGGTGACTGCAGGATCGCAGAACGCTTGAGTTGCTCTCCGTCCGAATCGATACTTTGACTTTCGTCTTACGAGACTTGTACGTCTCTCCAGACTCAGTCAAAGTGGGCTTTGTAGACACTAAATGTGTCTCCCCAATGAGTAATCCGTGATGAAAACATACCAGCGTCTCGCGACTTGTTTTGACTCAGAAAAGATGGCTTTGAACTCACAAAAGTTGGAAATAACGTGAGGTCATACTCCGGAACTATTGAGCAATAGGACAAACAAAGGGGGCAAAATTATTTTCTTTTATTGATTTTAATTATATTCTATTTTTGGATTTTTTAAACTAATTGATATTTGGTGATCTCCATAATTTCCACTTTTCTATTGCATTCTTCACTTGTTTCTGAGCCTACCAGTATTTTTTTAGTATTTTTCTGATTTTTCTTTATTTTTCTATGATTATTTAATAAGTTTTTATATGCAGAAAATAACAAAAAAAATACAAAAGATATACACAAAAATACTTACCGGAAATACGTGGAACCTTCTAGAACAACTCTTGCTTGGAGAGCAAGGGTGTCTAGGATGCGTCGAGTCAAAGCTAAAATCACGAATTATGGAAAATAAATGGAGGAAATAAAAAAATACGCGGAAGAATATATACGCAGACCTGCGTATCATACCGCAGCTCTCCTGCATAATAATACGTCAGGTCCCCTGCTATATACGCAAGGGTTTTTCTCCTCCTGTTTGCCCTGCGCCTATAATATCGTGCCTTTGCATCACATTCAGAAAGGAGACACGACTTTTTCAACTGACACGTCTATTCTGTCTCTCTGCTCTGTCGCTAACATTTGTGATCTTTTCTCACTACTCTTCAACACTCCAAACACATTCATTCTTGAGTTCTAAGCATCGATTCTGTTTCGATTCACAAGCGAAAATCAGGGTATAAATCTGAGATTACTCAATGAAAACATCTTTTTGACTCTACTTAATTCCTTTTGTCACTTTTATTTGCTATCATAGAAACATAGAAAAATCAGAAAAATAATATTAAAAATACTGGCGGATTCAGAAAAATGTGACGAACATGATGGAAAACAAAAAGCATTTGAGAATCGCCAGCGTACTTGGTTTGAAAACCTATTGAGTTTATTCGTGAAAACCCCAGAATGAATATGATTTTTTGGCTTGTTCTTGACCTTTGACTAATAATTCAGTCGTAGTATGATTGACTTCACATATTCTCGAGCTTCATTATCGAGTTTTTAGTTCTGGCGTTTTTTTGCGAGTTCGAATTAATTGCGACTGTGGTATACTTCATCATTGATTACTATTGGGAGACATTTTCAGGTGTCTACGATAGCACTCATTTGACTGAGTCTGAAGAGACGATAGTCTCTGTAAGACGAAAGTCAAAAGTATTTCGATCTCGGGACGGAGAGCAACTCAAGACGTTCTGCGACCTTTGAGTTACCTTTCGCCGGTGCCAGTCATGACATGTAAACCAAAGGTTAGTTTTACCTGTTATTTACTTAGTTTGTATTGGCCCATGCGGTTGTTATTGGAGAGAATATTTTTGAAGACTGGTATCTCGGCGGACCTTTTTCTACGGATTGACCTTCGGCTTTGCAAGAAGTATGATGTTGTCTGACGGACTTGCTTCTGTAGCGGGAGAAGTTTCCAAAGACCGGAGTATCTTGTGTCTGATTTCCTGTAGCGGGAAATCGTAGACCCCGAAAGGATGCTTGTGCTGGATTCTGTAGCGGGAGAAATCATAGACCCGAAGCGTGCATATATGGAATTTCTGGTTGCGGGAGAAAATTCAAAACCCGAAGTGTTGCAAAGGAGCGTTTGTGTGAAGAAGCCCCACTTTGACTGAGTCTGAAGAGACGAAAATCCGTAAGACGACAGTCAAACGTATTAGATAGATGGGACAGAGAGCAACCTCAGACGTTCTGTACCCTGAGTCACCTTTTTTCCGGTAACCGCGCGCTTGCAAAACAAGGTTAGTTTTTACCTGTTACTTCTCCAGGACGCCCAATGCGGTGTTATGCCCTTGGAAGCGCTTGGATCCTCAGGGCTGCTTTCCCTACGCTGACTTAGGGCTTCTCTCTAGGTAAAGAAGTGAGGTGATGAATACCTTGGAAGCGCTTCGTTTCAGGTAGCTTTTCTCGCACGGCTGACCTTGGCTTTTCGGGAAAGAAAGAATGATGTAGATGCCTTCCCCTAACGGCTGACCTTGGTTTTCAGGGGAAGGAGTAAATCGCAAGTTCCGTCGGAAGCGCATTCGTTCCTAGTCGGAAAGTTCTCCCTACGGTTGACCTTGGCTTTTCGGGGAGAGTTGTGATGTATGTGCTTCCCTACGGCTGACCTTGGCTATTTCGGGAAGACGTAATGTATAGTTCGTCGGAAGCGTCGAGCCTCTTCCTACTGGAAAGTTCCCCTACGGCTGACCTTGCTTTGGCTTTCCGGTGGAAGTTGCGTGTAGCAACAATCGCGTATAGCGATGAATGCGTATAGGCATGTGAGTGATGTATGAATTCCTTTTGAGAGCGCCTCGGTCCTCAGGTAAACCTTCCCTACCACCTGAACCTTAGGCTTTGGGAGAAGTAGTTGCGTGTAGCAACAATCGCGTTAGCAATGAATGCCGTATAGGCATCTGAGTGATGAATTCCTTCGGAACGGCCTCGTCATCAGGAAACTTCCTAGCGGCTAACCTCTGGCTTTTTCGGGAAGAATGTTAGCGTGGAGCACAATCGGCGTATAGCGATGAATGCCGTATAGGCGTGTGTGCAGCAAATGCATTATAGATGGCCCTAGCCTCTGTTGAGGTGGTGCAATGTGGTAATGGTGTATGTTCATGTGTAATGTGTTTGTGCGGATGCATATGCATGATTATGTAATGTATGCTCAATGCGCAATGATGCTATGAAGTGTTTGCGAATGGCTATATGGTAATGCAAGTCTATTCTTAGATCTATTAGCATGCTGAAATGACAAGAATTGATACATGAGTATTAGATGCTTTTGGATTGTGGGTGGAGCGTCTCAAGCCCCTATTCGAGCAAAGGCGATGCTTGTGATTGGGCAAGTGAGCCCCCAACCCATGGGGTTTGGTGTGTGGGGATGGCTTAATTTGTGGTGTTTGATGGTTGGTTTAGTGAGTGGCCCCTTGATCGAGGTTGGGGTCAACTGGTTGAACTGAGTAAGGTAAGGTAGTGAATTTTGTTGGAGGTCATAGGGTTTTGCTTAGGCTTTTTGTGGTGGTAATTGGTAGATAGGGATTGTGATTTGATTTGCCAAGATCAGTAATTGAGCTGAAGTTACAGCAATGAGGAGAGAACATGGAGGAAATGCTGCCATGCGATGCGTTTGGAGAGAATGCTGATTGACCAATACAGAGAGATAGCCTAAGGAGAGTTGAGGAGCCTTAAGGTGTATGAAAGAAAATGGCTAAAGGTTCAAGAAAATAACAGGCTAAAAATTGTTGACTAAGGGTAAGTGAAATGAGGAATGATGTGGCTTGGCTAGAATGAATGTTGGTTCAGCCTCGAGTCTATGTCGGGTGCAACCTAGGAATTTTTGTCGCTCCTGCATTTAGGGAATCAAACTTATATGGATGGACCTCAGAATGTTATTGAATTATGGGTAGGTCACTCGAGAAGAGGCTTCCTACGTATCCTTTTGGAATCAGACGTCGTAGTTCTTTGTTGATTGATTGGACAATGCTCGTGTGAGAAGGGCTTTGTGGTTTGTAAAATGTGAAGCTGTGTGGTTTGAGGGTTAAAAAAGGCTCGATGATCACGAAGTGACCACGGTGCCGCAGGTGCTTTTTAGATTTTGCTTTTTGTTGAATGGGCTTTGACTTTGGATTTGCACTGGATTTGGCATTGATATTGCATTTGTGATGACTGGCAATTTCTATTTTTGCTTTTTGCCCATTTTATTCTTCTCTTTTTTCTTTTTGCACATGTCTTTTCCTACGCACCGTTTGGTCCAAAGGGGTTAGGTCGATGTGGGTGATGAAAGAAAATAGGCTGAATGATAGTGTTTATGGCTCAAAGGGTGCAATGGATTTTGATTTGATGTGATGAAAGGAATGGAGGGAAGAGGTTATTTGTGGAGCTATGAAAGAAGGCCTCTCTGCTGCAATCTCACATTGAATTGTGAGTCGTATCATCTTTATTTGCTCATTAAAGTTAGAAGCACAAACTATATGGAGGGCTAAAAAGAAATAGAAAAAAGAAACTTTTATTAAAAACAAAAAAGAATTATTCATAGAGGCTACAAGCTAGCAATAATTTGATCCTAAACTAATGACATAGACCCGAAATGGAAAAAATAAATGATCATAGTCTAGGGAAAGGGACTCTCCGACTCGATCCTAAAGCTAAGAACTCCAACTGACTCAATGTGAGAATTGAAGAAGGTCATTTCTCTAGTCCACTCCAATGTCTGTAGATCTTTGCGAATGTGTAAGTGCCTCGATACTTGAGATGATCTTTGTA
Source organism: Bassia scoparia (assembly GCA_008642245.1). Classification (NCBI taxonomy): domain Eukaryota; kingdom Viridiplantae; phylum Streptophyta; class Magnoliopsida; order Caryophyllales; family Amaranthaceae; genus Bassia; species Bassia scoparia. The sequence continues at coordinate 72,527 of SNQN01002094.1, read as the reverse complement.
TTCCGTGGAGGCCAGAAAATGAAGGTCTTGACCATCTCTTCTTCAGTAGGAGCGGAGAATAGGTGGCAGCAACTCCTCTCCATCTAGTCAGATAGTAGTGAACCCCTCGTTCTTCCCCTGGTTAAGGATTTCAAGCTCTCGAAAGGATTGTTTGGTCTAAATGTTACCCTTATATCTTGCCATGAAATGCGTGATGATGTCTTCCAAGTAGCTATTTCTTCTCAGGAAGTGAAAACACTTCTGACATATCGGTCCAAGGAAGGGAAAAACCATTGGAATAAGCAAGTCAACCCCTTAAGTGCCATGTGTGGTCTTAAATCCTTATATATGGAAACGAGGGTCATCAGTTGGCTTGAACTTGGGTAGTCGGTCTGGCTGAGAAATCCTTTGGCAAGTTTGGTTGAAAGGTTGGGGTCAAGAGGAGGTTGGTCTTGGTAGAAGGTGGGGTCGGTGGCCTTTTAAATAGCTTGTCCAAGGAAGTGCTCGAGGTCAACTCCTTGATCTTAGCTTCAAGCTGTTGATACTTGCTTCGGCAAGCTTTTGGAGCTTTTCTTGTTGGGTAAGGTCATTTTGTGGTGTTAGGGCTGATGGTGATGAAGGTGGAGGAAGGCTAGTGTTTGGATTGGGCTTTGGAGCTCAACTCTTTGGGTCGAGCAAGGCTATGGAGACGGCTTCACCCCTGTTTCAAAAAGAAATACACCTTAGTGAACTTCCTTGGTCATTATTGAACAATGTGATGCAGATGCAAATGCATTCCTAATTCCATGGTCATCTTTCCTAGAATGAATGCATGCAAGGTGCCTTTCGTTTTTTTGAAAAAAAAAATTTTTGAATTTTTTTATTTGAATTTTTTGTTTTTTTTTGATTTTTTTTTTTTTTTGAAAGGGAACCAAACGACATTGGGAATGTATGCATATGTCCTATGTGTTAGGGTCATGCCTAGAGGTCGAGCCTACGTTGGCTGAAGGTATGGTCAATCCTAAGGTGAGTCTAAAGTCAACGTCTAAGGTCAAAGTCTGTGCCTACCCTAGTAGTCAAGGGTCAAGACTAAATCAGAGTCTATGTGGACTCTAATGGTCAAGGGTAAGACCTAGGGTCAAAGTCTGTGTGGACTAAGGTCGAAAGCTTGAAGGACAAAAGTCCTAGTGAACTATGGTCACAGACTAAGGCAGAGGTCAACTAAAGTCACTATGGGCTATGAAATGCATGATGTGAACTAAAAGAAGACCATGGGCTATATGAAAGTGTTGTGTTAAGGTCTAGAACTGTACAATGCTAGGACCCATACATGCACATATATACAAGACACATGATGACAAGTCAACTATGGTCGGTCTAGGTTAAGTCAGAGGAGTGTACACGCCTAAGGGCAGAGCTTGGTCAGTTTCACCACTGCAATTAGCGATTTGGCCAAGATACCCTTATGCACACGCATCAGTAACAGTGCACACACGGCATGGGGGACATAGATCGATGCCTAGCCATGCGATCAATTAACATGCATGCCAAGGAGTATCCCCCTTATGGTAGTCTCGAGCATAGAACATGCTCATAGTGAGACCAAGGGAGCCTAAGGCGCGACCTTATTCGAAAGGTACATGCACAACGCAAAATCCAATAAACGTGATGATGGAATTACGAGACTTTCAAGTCTGTCCACTTCACCTAACGGTGATTTCCCCAGTGAAGTCGCCAAATGTAGACGTGGGCCGCGCCCTCGGCGTAATAGCGGGCGCGCGGCTTGGTACTACATCGAGGTGCTTTGCGTGGGCTTGAGCCACGGATCCGCACGGTGAGTGCGTTGGGGTAGTGTTGTCGAGTAAGGGGAATCGCCCCACGTGCCTAGAAAGTTATTCACGGACGCCCGAAACGTTGGTGCAAATCAATGCCCCACGTCCAAATCAAGTAACCAGTCGTGGTTCGGGGACATGTACGGATTGAATCAATAACCCAATCCGCCGCATGTAGCGCCTCTACTCGGTCTCATTGTAATTCCATTAAACACGATTTATGGATGCACACAACTTACATTTTTTAGCACCTTAGAAGCGTTCTATCCCTAAAGATTACTAAGTGAGTATGTTTCTATTATGCATAAGAGACTACCTAACCTAGAAATTGTGACCACTTTGTATTAATCAAGTTAAAACGGTGCCTAAAAACCGATTGTCCATAATTATCTGACTTTAATGTGATTCACATATTTCCGGTCTTTTGTTTAGCAAAATATATACAAATTATGCAACATGACAATATGAAGTATATGAACTCAAAATATATATACAAACTCATCTTACCCTAAACTCTAACAAACAAACAAAGGTTAGTTTGTAAAACGAAGCGAAACGAATCTTCCGCTTGGATTCGCTATATAAGACAAATAAAACAAATGTTAGTTCATGATGAAAACGAGAGCAATGAATTCTTTCGCCTTGAATCGCTATATCAAGAATAAGAAATCGTTAGTATTGACAATGGATAATAATAAATAAAAAGAAATGAAAGAATGAAAACTAAAACAATAAAACATTGAAAACATTATGAACAACCTACATATTTACATAGAACGATTAAAAGTCGGTTTCTACATTGTGAAAATTACATTAAAACTCATAATAATGGTTATCAAGTTAAAAGAAAGTGACAAGAGAATTATGTGTGAGTAATCTCAGAACAACCTTGTTTTCGCTTGTCAAATCGAATCGAAAGAACGCAAAAGACTCGTGTTTTATGTGTATTGTTGAAAGAGTTTGTGAATGAGAGAGAGAATGCTTAGGTCGTGAAGTTTGATTGGAAGTCGTATGGAAAATCGTATGTGAAATCGTGTGTGAAATCGTGTTGAAAATCGTGTCGAAAATCGTGTCAAAAGGTTAAGGCGAGGCACGTATTTATAGGCAGTGAGGCTCGAAGAGGAGCGGTATTATATGCTGAGGGGCAGCGTATATACGCTGCTCCTCAGCGTATACTACGCTCCTCGTAGGGCAGCGTATAATCGCTGCGTATATACGCTCCAAGGAGCGTATATACGCAGGCTTCTGCGTATATATTTTTTCCAAAAATCTGAAAATATTTTGATTCGGAATAATCTTTGCCATACGTTCTCGATTTTCTAAGATTACGGATTATTCTAGACGCCTCCTTCCGCAAGAAAGTATGATTCTAGAAACATTTCGCGTATTTTCTAAATTATTCACGTATTTCTGCGTATTCTGCGTATTAAACATTGCAAAATTCATAGAAAACATAGAAAAATCAGAAAAATAATTTAAAAATACTGGCGGATTCAGAAAATGTGACGAAACATGATGGAAAACAAAAGCATGAGAATCGCAAGCGTAACTTGTTTGAAAACCTTGAGTTTATCGTGAAAACCGAAAGAAATATTTTTGCCTTGTCTTTGACCTTTGACTAATAATTTCGAGTGTGACTTGACTTCACATATTTCGAGCTTCATTACGAGTTTAGTTGCGTTTTTTTCGAGTTCGAATTAATTGCGACATGTGGTATACTTCATCATTGATTACTCATTTGGGGAGACATTTTTAGGTGTCTACAATTTCCTTCCTTTTTTTTCGTTTTGTGATCTTTCGTTCTTTTTTTCCCATTTGATTTTTGTAGTTAATTTTTCAATTGGAATGGGTTGTTAACTTCAAGTCTTTTTTTCGTTTTTTAAATTTTTGGGGTTTAATATTAATTTGTGAACTATTTTATTCAATTAGAGTGTAGTTGAAATTTAGCATAATCAATCAATTTGATTTTGTGGGGGCAAAGAAATGTGATCTCGTGCCATTAGACAATATTGGTGTTTGTTGATGAAATTATTTTTACCTTTAGATTCATATGGGATTTTCTTGATTCTAATATGCCAAAGAATGAGTAAGTTTAATGGCGATAAACAGTCAAATTGATTTCCAACTAATTTTGATTTGTATGCTGATTGATAGGTGATACGCACAGGCTGGGTACATCCAAATGTCAACTTGAAAAATCCAGATGAAGGCGTGGTATGTTTTCCTTATAAAGATGAAGCTTAAACCTTTCCTAGTTGATTTACTTTATTAGTAACTTTTGTTGTCCTACTCCCTACTTGCGTGCCAGAATTGCCCTACTTGTTTCAAATGAATAAATTGACATTGAATTGCTAAGTTAATTAGATCAATTCATTTTGAATAGATTGTGAAAACTATTACTTGAGCTAATAGTTAACTGTTACTCTCTCTGTCATTACTTGTGGTTTCGATGGAATTTGCATGTACACTATTATGCTTCATTATTATGAATGAATTATGCATTTTCAGGACTTAACTATTTTACAAATTTTTATTGATGAATCATAAATTAGAAGTTATGGCTATGAAGTATGAACAAAATGATTGGAGGAATTGATGAAAGTGTAATGTTTTTTAGTGTCCCTTAGTTTTTGTTAGGATCTGTTTTGAAATTATAATTCTTAGGTGACAAATGTAAATTTTGACCTAGTTATGGATGTTGTAGGACGAAGGACTCTATATSGAGCTAAACATGTCTGCCTGTTACGATTTTGTGGAGTAATGTTGCAATCGCTCCTTGGACAGTCTTAAAGAAAAGCACAAGCAAAGGTATTATTATTGCGCACATTTGTGATCATTAACWTGTATAAGTTGGTAGCCATTCTTGATTAATCATCAAAGGGAACTTTTACTTTTGTAAACCTATTAATGCATTACAATATATGATCTTTTGGTGAATTCAACTTCATAGCAATGTATTTTAATCCTTTTTAGTTTGTTTAAAGAGTCAATTAGGTTGTTTAAGTTATGAGTGGTAGTCATGTTTATCAATTGTCTTTCATGATGTTTTGACCCTCTGATTAATTGACTAAAAGACGAATAGTATAAATTTTAACCTTTAATCAATGACTATATTGGTACTGTGTCACTAGTTCAAATTGAAAACTGAAATTGAAGTTCCATTTTTCCAATTCGGTAGTTTTTTATGCTTTTATTTTTCGACTAGCTCCTTGTATGTTAGCGCACTTCATATTGCTTCAAACATGTTCCATTTGTAATTTGGGTATTTCTTATTAAGATTGATACATCTTCAGTTTCGATCTTTCATATGTGTCAGATTTCATGTATATTGGTGTGTTGAGCTGAAATTGATGTTGCGATTGGTTTGCAGTTCAAAGTTGAATCCTTAAAGGGAAGTATGGTGGAAGAGGAGGGTTTTAAAGTTTAACTTGTAGCAGTATAACTTGTAGTTTTCTGATATTCAGGAAGTGTAATGGGTTTTAAAGTTCTCAMAGAAGATAATTGGAAGTAGTGATTGAAGAAATGTAATATGATTTAACTTGTAGATGTAAAATGTGATTTTCTGAAATGTGATAGAATTACCGAAAACCAACATTTCCAAGCTCGTTTCTGTGCTTTTTTTTTATTTCTTGTTTGACATTTATCGACCGAAATTCGTTCAGTAAAAGTAGAGGCTCCAATAAAAAATGGAGGGTAACTCCATTTACCGACCGAAAATCGGTCGGTAATACAGACCGCAATTTGTTTCGGTCGGTATTACCGATCGATTTTCGATCGGTAATACTTTAATCCCTCTAATTTGTTTTAGAGAAGGTCATTTTACCGACTGAAAATCGGTCGGTAATACCAACCGATATTATTTTGGTCGGTATTACCGACTGATATTTAGTCGGTAAAATGGCTTCTCCGTGTAAATTCATTCTTGCGAAAAGCCGGCCGGTAATAGCTCACCGATCGATTTTTGGTCGGTGAAATTCTTTTACCGATGATCGGGAAGCCAACCAACGTCACCGACCGAAAATCAGTCGGTGAACCCTTTTACCGACCGAAAATCGGTCGATGATGAAGGTCGGCCGAAACGATTTTTCATGTAGTGAAAGGCTTACCTTCTTAAAGGTTCACATAATAGTCACAATAATAGTCACAATAATCAACTTAATAATGATTAGAACTTGGATWAATAAGGGTTCTACTAGCAGATTTCTACTAGCAGCAACTTGCTTGCTTGTTGTTTTCATGGGCTGCTAGTTTTTATAGTGATTCTAAGAGGGATGTCGTTAGCTCTTCTAAGGTTTGCTTACTTTACTTAGTTCACAACCATTCTCACACGTATAAGTCTTGCATGCTTGAATGTAGGTTTGAAAGTGTTATCAATTTGAATTGATTATACAGCTTATATCCTGTAAAAATTAAATGTACCTTCCTCACCATTCACAAGCATAAGTCTCGCTTGATTGAAGTAGTTTTGAGAGTGTTATCATGGCTTGTTGTTTCTCAATCTGAATTGATTATACTACATATATCCTGTAAAAATGTGAGTGTTTTAGGGGAAGCTTAAGGTAGGTTGTTTTAACTTCTTGTATAATCTATATTTTGCTTAACTTTCGATTCTTTCTCATTTTCTTGCATTTTGGCATGGCTGGCTGATTGTTTTGATTGAGGTTTTTGCTCTTTACCCCTGCAGCATTTTTCTGGCTACTTATTGTTACGGACTATCATGGAGGCTGGAGAGTAGTGGCTTCTTTATATTATCATCTTTTGTGACTTGCAGTAACGTTGTAACTATCAAACTTAGTCGAATATAGCTAGCTTTGGTACACTAATGCAATTACGAAACTCTTAACTAGTTCTAAGTAGTAGGCTTAGGTAATTTTCTGGCATTAACTTATTCAAACAAACTTATTCGATCATGTTACTAAAACTGGTTGCTGAATGCTGATTCTAGCGAAAGGAAAAGTCTAAAAACATCTTTGATCGTAGTATGTAAGTCATTACTTGAATTCATATATTGGAATCTCTGATGTTATCATTATATCTTGTTACTTGTGTCGCAAGTAACTCTTTTCATGTTATGATATAAATCATTTTGGTTCATGTCATAATATTATTAGTTGTTTCATGTTATGGTATGGCTTTCAAAATATTTTTGTAACGAGTCTTATATTTGTACGAATCTTGGTAAATACAATTTTTTTAAGATGAATGACTGGCTTGTCACATGCCTATCAAAAATCCCTATTAAAACTAACCTACAGCTAGTGGTAACAGGATCGTATCCACAAGGAAGCAACTACTACTGACTAACTGGATCAAAGCATCTAAACTAACAAAAGATAATTTGGATTGTGATTGTGACTAATTAATACTACTGAAAACGATTAACAAAGAAGATTAAACTATATAATTAATGAATCTAGGGCTATGGTTCACTATAGCAGTAATTAACAGTAAATTGGCATCAACATTTCATAACAAAGCATAATCAAAACATGGTCAAAGTTCTTTCGAATCAATTGAACCATAGAACTACTCCTAACCATATCTCTCGACCTAGGATAGTCTCGTTCTACCTATTGATGTTGATCTTGTTCTAAGTCTCAATCGCTAGATCTAGAGACTTGTGACTAATCAGATTAAGTAATTAAGTCGGGCCCTACGAAATTGATTAACATGAAGAACAATCTAATAGGAAATTCATTAAAAGCCAAGTCATGTGAATCGAATCAAGCCAATTACAAGTCAATCATATTGCTATAGATCCCCAATCGCCCTAGAAATTAGACTACTCACTCATATTCAAATTAAACATGCTAATTGCGATTGGGGAAAACATAATCAAAAGCATAAATAAATTAAAAGCAATAATAAAACGAATTAAAGGATGAAATAATTACCAAAGAAGCGGTTGGAATTGTTGAATGAATAAATGAATGAATCGTATTGAATAGCCAAAGTTAGGGTTCCACAATAATGTAATTGAGTTTCAAAAATAATCTCTGATAATCTAAGAATGATTTACAAATTAGGATTTCTCCTCTTAAATAATCTTGTTATTTTTCTAAATTAAAAGAGCTGCTTAATTACAAAAGTGCCATCCTCATTAAAGCCAAAATAGCCAGAATTCGTAGGCCCAACCGGATCCCAAACTGATCGATTTGAAGTGAACCGGTCGGTTTGAACTTCTAAACCGATCGGTTTGGCTTGCAAACCGATCGGTTTGGGCTGGTTCTTCGTGCTTAGCCCATTTCCGCTAGATCCACGCCCCGTGCTACTCTCGTGAAGCTCCGTAGTGTCTCTAATCATCCCAAAATCGATCCAAAAGCTATGAAAAGATCCAGAAACTAATCAAAACACTAAATACACAATATTAGTAGCAACAAGGCCTTTAGAAGGCCAAAATCAACTAAAACGACAAGAGAATGAGGGGGGAAAACCATGCAATAATCCAATACATCAATGAAAATAACCACTAAACTTCTAAGTTGATGTGGTATGTGGCGGGATTTGAACAATACACTTTGTGATTAAGTATTCATATAGATTACGTTGTGAAAGAAACATTAATACATCTTACTACTCCGTAACTCATTTTGAGCCGTATAGAAGTGATGTGACACAAGTGTTAAATAGAGTAAGTAATAATACAAGTACTTCATTATTTGTTGTGTAAATGTTAATTGGAACTTTTTGTTAAGACTTAAAAAATATACGAAATATATCCATGACAAATGACATTGTGAAAGCAGAATATTAATTGAGAAAGAAACGAAAGTAGATTGAAAGCAATTCTACACAACAAATGGAAAATGGTAAATGTTAATTGTAACTTAGGGAGTAGCTGTTAGCTAGCCAATAACACAACACATGGTGTTAACTTTAGGGGTAGATTTCTATAAATCTAGACCATGAAAAATTATCCAATGGTTGTCTTTAAARACAATGGGTGGGTCCATGCAAAATAATAAGAAAGATCCTAACCCAATTATGTAGACTAATACATAGAGTTAATCTATAACTAAATACTAAAACAAGACATTATTGAGATCAGAATTGCCACATGCCATACTCTCATTAAAAACATTCCCTCCAAAACTAATAATGACATTATATTTGTTTTTTCAATATTTAATCTTTTCAACCTTTAAATCTATATAATAAATGTTTCATTCACAGTTTAATGAGATTATTTATTGTTTAGTTTTAAAAAAACAATTAATAATTGTTTCCTTAAAAATATAATGAAATTACTATCATTTTAAAAATAAAATTAGGAGGGCAATATTTTTTTTTTTAAAAAAAATAATCACAAAATCATCTACTCCATATATCTCTATTATATAAGTGAAGGGGGGAGGAAGATGGTGTCCCCCCTTCAAAAATACAATTTTACCCTTAATGAAATTAAATGCTCCTTCTATAAAAATTAAAAAAAAAATTAAATTAAAGGTCCATTGTCATATTAAATGCAATTTTCTAATTCTTGCCATATATATTGAAGATGGAATATCCCTTTAAAAAAATATTGAAGATGAAATAAAATTTTGAAATTTCAATTAAATGTTCAATGAAGTTGAATTATTGTTTTATACTAGACATGTTAGAAATGAATTGTGCATGAAAAAATGAGTAAAAATTAGTTGGACAATGTAACTTAATTCATAGAGGYAAAACGAAAAATTTAACATGAATTTTACTAATACTTAATATCTTAACCTAACTATAGGTTGATTATCATTTAGTATCGTACTCTCTATTATGTTAATCAAACTTTTCTACTTTATCAAAATTATACACAGTTTTTCCACTTTATTTAAGCACAAGTTTTCCTCCGTTCTATATATCTCACTTTTAATATTATATTTAAAAATTTGTTAACAAACAAACTACAAACACAACATTGATCAAAGATGTAATAACAAATAAAATTAAATTTAGTACTAATGTTTGTAACACGAACAAATAACTAATTGATGTTTACAAATACGTTAGGTTGACATGCACGCATAGCGTGCAAAAAAAATACTAGTACAAATATATTAAAAGGAGTGAGAAGCAACGTGCAAGAGCCATGTAAGCTACCACATAAACGATCACTTTCATCAGCTTTGCCACGTGTGCAATAGTTCTACTTTAGGATTACGACTAAACTATTCGATTAATTTTAAAAAAATATATTATGGTTGCAATAAGATCTGAACCCAAAATCACTTCACTACCACGATACGAAGTAGTTACCAACTCAATCATATTTAATTATTGTCTTCTACATCACTCTTTTAGATCTTATTGTTTAATAAAGACAAAAAATAACTATAAAACAAAATAAATTCAGCTTTAGAAAAAAATAAGAAATAATATGACCCGGGCCAAGATACTAGTTATCCATTAAGAGAGAGAGAGAGAGAGAGAGAGAGAGAGAGAGAGAGAGAGAGAGAGTGTGTGTGTGTGTATTGGAGGGATTATATGTTTAAATTTCACTATTGTAAGATGGAATCATTATGCACTCAAAAATGATAGCTCCAATAAATAAAATTTCTAATAGCTAGGGATGAGCAGAGCAAAATTATTCGAAAATTCAATTTGTAGCTAAACTAAAAAAATGATCTGATAAGATGATATTTTGTTATCAAATACGGATATTGTAAATTATGCTAAAAATTAATGATTATCGTTCGACCCGATAAGCACCCCACATTCCATTTACCTTTTCACTAGACTCTAATTCAAAATCTAAACTCAAAATTTATTTCATTATCACTTTATAATATGAACGATTAATAATATTATTAGTGATTTGGCCTTCATCACAAGGTATGGTTGTTTGTTTAAATTCTCATGAATAATGACAATTAATTTAGGAGTAAAACAATCAAGATTCATTGTAAAGCATTCAGCCCAGATTATCATGTACGAGTAGTATAAATTATTTAATTATTCCTTTAAGGAATGTACTCTGTAGCATAGATCTAGTTTAATATTTTTTGAGGCAAATAAATTTATTAGTTTAGATTTATTTTGAAAGACTTTATGTTTGCATCTTAATTTGAATGAAACATGTTATAAGATAATCTAGAAAATAAAGAGGAGGAATTGAAAAAAGTTTTAAAAAAAGGTTGGAACACACTTACACTTGGAGAGGATAAAAAACATGATAATTAAGATATAATTAGGAATTGAAGAAAAGGATTATTGGCTTGCTCTCCAAGCTTCCCCCAACTTCATCAGTCAACTTTTTTCTTTCCTTTTTCAAATTTCAATACCTTACTTTCTCTCTCTTCTACCACACCCAGTACTCAGCTCACTCTACTCTACAGCCTTCATCTTCAAAAACACACTTCATTCTTCTTCATCTTCAACCTCTACTCCACACACTTCATCTTCTTCATTCTATAAACCTCTCATTTTCTTTCTTTCTTTAAAAAAAATGCCATCACTTGATTATCCTACTGTAGAAGAGATTTGCAAATATATTCTACCCAATGGTGAGGTCACTTACGCAAAAGACCCAACTCCCATTTTCAATTCTGAAATTGCATCATATTACAATTGTAACTTGTCTCAAAACAAACAAAAGAGAATGCAAATCGTTTGAGAGATCCAAAAATCTTCACAAGATATGCAATGCGTTTTCAGTGGTTGTTGAGCCGAAATGCGAGTTCGAATTCGGGGAAGATAAGAAATGTTTCATCTACGAGCAATTCACCTTATACAAGTTAGATGTTGGAGTTAACATTAAAGAGCCACTATCATCGAAGCAACTCAAAACATTAAAAGAGCTCATGGATTGCATGACTTTATGGTAGATAAAGGCCCCGAAAGATTGAACGATAGCCCAGTTTGCGGCATTATAACTTGTCGCGACAGAACAATGGTGATGGATCCGATTTTAGACTGGCCTCAGAAGCGCATTCAAACTGATTTCACAAATCTTCGAGATTTGATTTTTCTGATTACCTAACTCAAACAAGTCATCTTTCCTCATCCGTAAGTATCAAATAAATCGTCTTTTCTACATGTTCGTTATTTGAGGGTATTTTTGTTGGTTGAGTGTTTATGTTGTCAATTTGTCATTCTTAAAAAATATTAATAGATCTTCATCTTTTTGTCTTGTTTATTTATGTTTATGTTGTTTGAATGAAAAGTTTGGGTAATCAAAAGGTTTACATACACAATGACAGTAGAATGTTAAATATATTGTGAATATATTTTCAGTATTTTGTAAATCAATTAGGCGCGTTTCATGTAATTCCTACTTTATAGTCTGATTTATCACTCCTTAATTATAGCAATTTGTTTACCAACTTGCATTTAAGATTAATTATGCTATTAATAATAATTTATTTAACATTATTTATTGTGTTTTTAGGGATATTTATCGCTACTACAATGAGCACCCACTGTTTTACTCTGGGAGGAAAAAATTGATATTGTACATGTTTGGCTGTACTAAAAGTGAGGTAATAATGGCTTTGAAAGCCAAAGGACAAGTCCCTTCTCAAGCAACTACACCTACATAACAAGAACGATGGTTTAAAAGCCTTCAAACCGCTAAACAAAAAGCCTTTGAACCGCTAAACAAAAAGTCTTCGAACAACTTCTACAGGATCAACTTATTTTGTTAGGTTCATATCCATTGGGTACGACGACTCCCTCTGTAAATCCTTCTCCGGGTCTGCCATCATCTTCTAGTTCTCCATTGTCTTCGATGCAGTCTTCTAGGACTCATCTTCCCCACTCTCCTTTAGCTCCTGTTCCACCGGCACCGGGACCGACCAGTTCGCCCGCTACACCGGGACCGACCGGTTCGCCCGCTACACTGGGATCGACCGGTACTCCTGCTACTCAGACTTCAAGTTGGCAGAATGTTAACAATGTCAATTTGCATATCTCCAAAGTATACACTGATGGTAAGAACAAGAAAGTAAAATATGACCATACAAAAGTTATGGATTACCAGCGTTTTGTCTGTAACGTGTATGCTCATATTTTTAGTGAGGTAATTATTTAATAACTCTTTCTAGTTAATATTAAATTTCCTTTTGATAGCATTTAATAGCATATTTTTTTTTTGACYAGAAGACGGGAAATATTATTAAGGCATGTCCGCAAGTACAATAGGAAGAACCTCATCCGGAACTTCCTCAATCCAAATCCGTAATGTATTAAATTCGTAACTCATTCTTGCAAGTTTATGAGCTACACGATTCCCATCCCGCCTAACAAAAGAAAAGGAATCAAAATTACATAGAGAAACTAAATGATAAATATCTCTTACAATAACTCCCAAAGATGAATTCAGGGGAGAAGGAGCTCGAAGCTTGCGAAACAAAGCCTCGCAATCAGTCTCCAAAAGCAGCTTGCGCAACCCAACTTCCCAAGCTAATTTCATTGTATGCCTCAAAGCCATTGTCTCTAGCACTTCGACATCCTATTCCCCTTCGAGGAGCTGACACGAAGACAAAAGCACATCATCAACCGCATCTCGGACCACACCCCCAACACCCACCTTGCCCCAGTAAAAGTTACAGCGTTGGCGTTTAGCTTAAGAATGCCATTAGTTGGAGGTGACCAGCGCATAGGAGAAGGAGGAACACCACKTCTATTCACCACCTCAACACTAGTGGCTTTTAAATCCTCACCAACAATTCCTTGTACAACACATTTCAAGGGGTACCCTCTTACGGTTGAATTACAATGCATTCCTCCACAACCACACCTGCCACGCCACGCTCCAAAAATTAGACCACCAGCTAGAATCCATCTTTAAACCGAGCCAACAAACTGACCACCCAATCCCACAGCTGCACCCCCTTCAACTCCGTTACATCCAACCAAAGTAAGGACAAACGCCAAATGGCCTGGGCATCCTCGCATTGAAATATCGCATGTGCAATCGTCTCACTATCCTCGCCACAAACTGGACAGGTTTCGTCAACCAACATACCTCGGTCTCGAAGCTTTACCGTAATAAGGAGCCCTCCATTCAACAACCTCCACCGAAAGTTACGAATTTTAGGTGGAACACATGCCTTCCACAATAGCTCCCAGGCTGTCTCCGACACGAAATTTGTCGAGCATGCACCACCTATTTTAGTGTCATTAAGCTCAACAAAATACGCACTACGAATAGTAAAATCACCATTCTTAGAGTGAGCCCAAGTCAATGAATCTTCAGAAGCATACATCGAAATTGGTTTAGATAGGATAGCCTCAGCCTCCCAAGGAGTGAATATGTTGTGGATACGATCTGCCTGCCATCTCCCATCCTCAATCAAGTCCCTCACCAACACAGGACCTCCAACTATCTCCCTATCACGAGAAAAGAGTCTAAAATTTGGCAGCTTGGGAATCCAGGGATCACGCCAAATATCCACAGTAGCACCACTCCCTACCACCTTCCTCACACCTTTGTTAAGTAGATCCCGAGCCGAGCATATAAACCTCCAAGTGTAACTTGCCACTTTGCTCACCTTGACATCTAAAAACGAAGAGTAGGGAAAATACTTTTGTTGTAAAATCTTTGCCGCAAAAGAATCCGAGCATGTAAGGACTCTCCAGCTTGCTTAGCAACCATAGCGTTATTAAAAATATGGAGTCTCCGAAAACCCAAACCACCCAACTTTTTAAGAGCACACATCTTCTCCCACCCCACCGAAGACATCTTCCTTTCCTCCTTTTTTTGGCCCCAAAAAAGTTGCGACAAAGCCTTTCATTCTCATCAAGAATGCCTGTGGGAAGCATAATACATTGCATGGCATAGGTTGGGATTGCTTGCTCAACTGTCTTAATGAGAATCTCCCTTCCAGCTTGTGATAGACACCCTTCCTTCCACCCCTTCAGTTTTTCAAAACTCGCTCCGGAATTGTTTGGAAAACAGTCTTCTTAGAACTCCCCACATACGTAGGAAGGCCTAAATATTTTTCATGTCGCTAAACTGCCTTAAAAGAAAGCTTCATCTGAAGAATATCCCTCGTTTGTACGTCCACATTTCGGCTAAACGACACTTTCGATTTTTCCATATTCAGTTTCTGGCCCGAAGCTGCTTCATAGGTCGAAAGAATTTCCATCACATTTTCAACTTCACACTCATTCGCCCTTGTGAAAAGCAAACTATCATRAGCAAAGAAAAGGTGTGAGACAGGAGTGACTCGCTTACCAATCTTTAAACCATGAATCTCCCTTTTAGCCTCTGCATCTCGCAATAAAGCCGATAGGCCCTCAGCACAAATACTGAAGAGAAAAGGAGATAGAGGATCCCCTTGTCGCAATCACCATGTAGGGTGGAATTTACAAGAAGGTTGACCATTAATCAGCATAAAAAAAAAAGAGGTAGAACGAACACAATTCATCACCAATTTTATAAAACACATTGGAAGGCCCAATTTACCCATCATCTGCTCCAGAAAACACCATTCGACTCGATCATAAGCTTTGCTCAAATCTAGTTTCAGCCCTAGGAAGCCATCTTTTCCTTTTTTTTCTTCTTTCGAAGATAATGGAAACACTCATAAGCAATAAGAATATTATCTGTGATTAATCTCCCTGACACAAAACCACTTTGAGATTCATGAATTAAGTCAAGAAGAACTCTTTTAAGGTGATTAGCAAGCAACTTTGAGACAATTTTGTACAAGACATTGCACAAACTAATTGGCCTATAATCGGCAAGAGACTCACAAACCTTTTTCTTCAGAATAAGCACAATGTAAGTCTGATTTATAGAGCCAATTTCAGCACCATGATTTAGAATACTCAAAACTTTATCAATAACATCTAAGATGATATTAGTCCAAAACTTTTGATAAAAAAGAGTGCGCATACCATCAGGGTCAGGTGCTTTAGTAGGATGCATTTTCTTGAGAGCTTCATAAACCTCCTCTCCAGTATACAGCTATGTCATGAGGTCACACATTTCTGCTGTCATTAAAGAGCTAACCTTGTCCAGCACTGGATCCATTTCAATCGTAGCCTCGCCCTTAAAAATGTTCTTAAAATAGTCGACAAAAACCTCAGTAATGAGATCTTCCTCCTCATAAGTGTTCCCAGCATCATCCTTAATTGTAATTATATTATTTCAAGCCACCCTCTGTTTAGCCTTACCATGGAAAAAACTTGTGTTTTTATCCCTATTTTTTAACCAATCCTGTCGACTTCTTTGTCTCCAAAACAACTCTCCACGAGCCTCCAATTCATCTAACCTCATATCTATGGCCTTCATTTTATCAATAACTTCCATGGTTTGAGGTTCCTTCATTAGATCTTCCATTTGTTGAGTGCAAGCTCTAAGTTCATTGTGGAAGTCCCCAAACTTGCTTCTACTCCACAAGGACAAACTCAAAGAAGTACGAGCCAAATTCACAACCACATCAACTCCTTTCTCCCATGCTTGTAAGACAACCTCTTCACACGAATCTTCACAAAGCCACATTTGTTCAAAGCGGAAAAGTTTTTTCTTCTTTTTGGCTCTCGGGTTATAATGTCCCCCTTAATATTTAGCAACAAAGGAACATGATCAAATATCCTCTTTGGCAAGTGCGAGACAAAAGAGCTGCCATACTGCTCCTTCCAAGCTTGATTAGCTAAGAATCTATCCAGACGTTCCTGAATATTATTAGCACCACCTTGGTTATTTGACCAAGTATAAGGCTTCCCAACATAATTTATTTCATGCAAGCCACAACTATCCACAACTTCACGAAACTTTCCAGCTAGCACAAAATCGAAGGGACTTCCACCATGTTTATCATCAGACCACAACATAAGGTTTCGGTCTCCTCCATAAAGCCAAGGTTCATCTTTGCCAACAGCTAAGCCCTTAAGAAGATCACAAGTTTGCTCCTTATTCTCCTCTTCCGGATGCCCATACATGCTAGTAAAACGCCAAGATATACCATCCAAACTAGATACCTGTACATCAATATGGTTAGAAGACATGGAATTTAAGGACACCACTCAATCAACCCTCCAAATCAAGCACAATCCACCACTCCTATGTCTCCCTTCACTACGGCAACCAACAGCCAACATACCCACACCATTCAACAGCACACACAACCTTTCCAACTCAGAAACATGTTGTTTAGTTTCCTGAAGAAACACCATTTGGGGATTTTCTAAAGGCACTACTCGTCCGAGCTCTTTAACAGCCTTGGGATTCCCCGAACCACAACAATTCCACGATAAATTTTTCATTGGAACTGGAGGGCATTGGTGTTTCCCGCACCATCAACATGCATGAGATCCTCAGTTGAGACATTCCCCAGACTAGCTTCATCACTCCTAGTTGGTTTTGACATGTCATTTGTATCAAAAATACCACCAAAACCCCAAGCAACAACACTAGCAGGCTTTTCCATATGACCCCTCTTTGAGAATCTACCTCCATTACTACCCAAGATCTCCTCCTGCGCATCATCACTAGAATGCCTCGCATTTGTATTAGCACCAGAAGGGCCATTCTGATTACAAGGTGTTTCAAAGTTCAAAGGTAATCTAGCCTTGGAGGCTCAAAGGATTCCTTCAACTCATAACATTTTCGTATATCCTCCTTGAATTTAGCATCCTAGAATCTGCCTTTTAGGGGAGAGGATTTTAGCCAAGAGCCATAGGGTAATTCAGATAAAGGGATATCCTTATTGTATTTAGGGCATTGTTGCAAGGAATGTCCTAGGCATCCACAAGCGTGACATATGTCCATCAAACGTTCAAATGTGAATTTAACAACTTTATTTCCACTTGAAGTAGCAATTTTGGTCCACCGTTTCAAGGGTTTGTTAATGTTTAGCTCCACCCGAAACCATAAAAAATTCGTCCATCCCATAGGATTAGAGTCATCAAACTAAAGAAAGACCCCCATACTCGTGGCCAGAGACTTAGCCATGGATGAAGTCCTTTTAGATAAAGGAACATCCCATGCCCTAACCCAAAATTTCATAGTTTCAAATTGCAGTTCTGATGGCTGTACACCATCATCAATGGGTTAGAGTATCAATGGTGCACCACGAAAGGACCAAAGCCCCCCATCGAGGACTTTCAGTTTATCAAGCATAGAAAAAAATTCGAACATGAATAAATTTTTATCAATTTCAAGCACAAGCATACCATTCCCCAACCGCCAAGCAATCTTTAGGGTATTATTAAGCGAATCAATACTGAAAGAGTTTTGCGTGATTACCTTCCCCACCAGGCATAACTGTAGTTGTTCCTTAACAATTTCAACCTCTTCATCATCCTCACAAACGACAACTTCATCCTCTTCCTCCGTCATCGCAAGCATTTTCAGTTTCTCCTCTAAGTTTTCCATCAAACTAGGGCAAAAAAGCAAGCTAAAAAGAAACCCACAGCAACCGTGGTATGGAGAATTAAAAGGTGAATTAATGACAGAAATAAAATCAGGCCCTTACTTCAAGAAGAAGAAGGTAAAAAAGACCTCTACTCGAAAACCCTAGGAAAACGAGAGACTAATTCTTTGAAAAAAGATAATGCTTAGTGATTGGTCATAACTAATGAACTGTCATTTGTCTTCGACATATGGAATATAATTGCAGAGATCACTTCAAGGACTTTGCAGATCTTTGTTTCGAGAAGTTTGGTGATCGAGTTAAGTACTGGGGGACAATCAATGAGCCATATGTGTTGTAAACTTAGCATTTAATAGCATAATATCTGGTATAGTTGATTGTTAACATATACCAGTATAACTTATTACTTTTGTTTTAACATTTAAAAGTCCCAACTTAATGCAAAGAAACGTGAGYCTTTGTTCCAAGAGATAGACAAAATGTGGCCCGGGTTTGTGTTTGCATTATTATGGAGATAGCAAGCGTGAAATGGAGATAGACGATGTTTTTGATAGGTTGATGATGTATGGTGAACAAACTCTTGTTTATGGAAACAACAAGATCTCTTTGGTATTTATGAAAGCACTAATTTCCGGTTATATGTACTGTTTTGTTATTGAAGCCTATTAAATATTTTGATGGAGATAATCAATGGTGGTGAGTTTTGATTTATAAATTTGTAACTACTCTGAGTTGTTTTTATACAGCATGTTATTTTGTAATGCATGTTGTAATTAAATTGTGTTGCAATGTTTAAGCTGCGACTTGCTGATTGATAGTGTCAAATTGTGTCATTTGTGTGTGTGTGTGTGTGTGTGTGTGTGTGTGTGTGCCTGTATGAATGTATAACTACATGATTTATTCAAAGGATCTTTTGTTGTTTGTGTAGCTGGATTATTTTGGTAAACAAGCTTCTAGTAAAAGGCTTACCTTCTTAAATGTTCACATAATAGTCACAATAATCAACTTAATAATGGTTAGAAGTCATACAACTTTGATTAATAAGGGTTCTACTAGCAGATTTCTACTTACTTGCTTAATGTTTTCATGGGCTCCTAGTTTTATAAAGATTCTAGTTTTATAAATGTTCACATAATAGTAACAATAATAATGTAGTTTTGAGAGTGTTATCATGGCTCGCTGTTTAATTTGATTTGAATTTTTTATACTACTTATATCCTGTAAAAATTAGATGTATCTTCCTCACCATTCACACGTATAAGTCTCACTTGCTTGAAGGAGTTTTGAGAGTGTTATCGTGGCTTGCTGTTTCTCAATCTGAAATGATTATACTACTTATATCCTGTAATAATGTGCCTTCTTGGCAATTCACACACACGTCTCACTTGCTTGGAAGGAGTTTTGTGAGTGTTTTAGGGGAAGCTTAAGGCAGGTAGTTTTACCTTCTTGTATAATCTATATTTTTCTTAACTTTCCGTTCTTTCTCGTTTTCTTGAATTCTGGCTGATTATTCCTGGAGCTCATGGTTTAGGATGGTTGTTTTATGTTGCATTTTGGCGTGGCTGGCTGATTGTTTTGCTCGAGGTTCTTGCTCTTTACTCCTGCAGAAATTTCTGGCCACTTATTATTATGGATTGTCATGGAGGTTGCAGAGTAGTAGCGTCTTTATATTATTATCTTTTGRTACTTGCAGTAACGTTGTAACTATCAAACTTATTCGAATGTAGCTAGCTTTGGTGCACTAATGCACTTACGAAACTCTTAACTAGTTCTAAGTAGTAGGATTTGGTTATTTTCTAGCATTAACTTATTCGATTATCTTACTAAAACTGGTTGCTGAATGCTGATTCTTCCGAAAGGAAAAGTCTAAAAACATCTTTGATCGTAGTATATATGTAAGTCATTACTTGAATTCATATATTGGAATCTCTGATGTTATCATTATATCTTGTTAGTTGTGTCSCAAGTAACTCTGATTTTCATGTTATGATATAAATCATTTTGGTTCATGTCATAATATTGTTAGTTGTTTCATGTTATGGTATGGCTTTCAAAATATTTTTTGTGACCAGTCTTATTAGGGGCATGAGGTGAAATGACATCAATTTTGTTTATATTATTATTATTATTATTATTATTATTATTATTATTATTACTTTTTTATTATTTTTTTATGAGAACATCAATATATTATTTATGAGTTATTATCATGATTTCTTAATATTAGTAGTCCCATATAGTTTGGCAAAAATATAAAATTCTAATTTGTCACTAAGTATTTTTAAACATTACTTGAGAATAAAAAAATAAAATTCATGTCGATATATGTTTGTGTACATACTAATCTGTCATATTCATATCGTGGCCTTGTATTTATTTATGTTTGAGGATGTACAACCTAAACTACACAAGTATCATTCCTCGAAACTACGCTTTTTGAGCGAATGYCATTACGGCAATTGTAGATACATACATTTTTCCCTAGCTTAAAATGGCCAATGATAAGACACTCCTCGCAATACACAAGTCAAATCAAGAGAGCTAGGACCTTAAGGGGCCCTAAAAAAGGCAGATTCACTTGCACCGTACACCTCTTCCAAGTATATAGCACCTCAAAAAAAAATTTTAATATTTAAATAATTTTAACTTATTTTTAAACATTTTTCAAGAATTTTTCGGAGTTTTTCAGAATTTTTCGATGTATTTTTGGCAATTTTTGGAATTTTCAACGATTTAATTAATTTTGCTGTAATTAATTAAATTATGAAAACAAGTCCAAAATTCACAAAACTTTATCACAATACCTTATTTTTTGCAAGGAATTTTTACATATTTTTTCCATAATTTTTTAATTTATGGTTTAATATTTATGAATTTCTTAAGCAAAAACGCAAAACCAAGCAAAGCGGGCCATCCTGGGATGTTCGCCTCGAGACATGCGTCCCAAGGAAGCCTAAAATCCCGAGCATTGCAATAATATCAGCTATAATCGTATAATATCACGTATATATTCTATACGATGATATTACAATATTATTTCATTACAATCTCAGTATTCGAGGTAAAGCAATCTCGAATATCGCAATAATATCCGACGCAATCGCAATAATATCAGATAATAATCGTATAAAATCACGTACGATTATATTACGATATTATATCATCGCAATCACGCTATTCGAGGAAGCAAAATCGGCCAAAATCTAGGCCGATACTGGGCGTAATTACGCCGAGTTTTGGGTGTAATTACGCCCAGTTTTAAGCGTAATTGCGCCCAAAAGTTGCCTATTTTGGCCAATTTTGACCCTTGCCTATAAATAGGGAGCTATTCTATTCATTTCACAATCTTTGGATGGGCATTCTCTCTCACTCGTCCAACTCTCTCTCTCTCATCCTCTCTCACAAACACTCAAACACTTTCAAACACAATTCAAACACATAAAAGCATATTCTAAGGCTCTTTTGCAATAGATCTAGGAGGTTTTCAAGGGATCTAAAGGTTCGACTAGGGTTCCTAAAGGTCCGAACCAGCGTCCTTGGTCTTCGACATCGTGTTGCGACGTAGTTTTGAGGCCAACGTCTCAATTCTAAACCCCCTTTTGCATGCTTGTTTAGAAATTCGACTTTCTATGTAATTTGCATGTAATATTGATTAAAAAACGATTCTGCAATTCAAATTAATAACAAACTTAAGGCATAACATTAAATTCCTCGTACGAGTGCTTGCATGCTTGTTTCACAACCATAATATGCTTTAACAAAGACTTGCAAATTTCGTGTTTCACGCCTAATAAGATAATTATGGGCAACCAGCATTAGGCTCTTGGGATACGGAATCAACAACACATGCCACAACAAACTAGACACTATTTGCATAGTATTCTATTAAACAACCCGCCTAGTAATTTTGCATGCTTAGTGTTTAAAACGGAAAACTATTTGTTGTTGTCTTTCGGACAATGAACTCGCAATAACTGTGTAGAGGCCGCTAGATGCGGGGGGGTGTTGTGCACTACTTCACCCTTACCCTTAGCTTGTCCCCTAATCTAGACCTTTGGTGCACTACCAGACATGGAGTCCTTCGCCTTGCTTTATGCAATTATAAGCAAGGCTTAAAACGGGTTCCGCAACTTCCCAAAAGAAATGCGGTGGCGAATTCCTCTACTCATTTTGAGGATAAACACACAACTCCAGGCATACTCACAATATGAAAAATCTAGAATTCAATTCTAGCAAACAAACCGAGGCGCCCTTAAACTGTACCCCRCGAAGCAGAGTGACCGGACCCAGTCAGGCCCGGTGACGCCCTGACGCCCATACAGCAATACAGATCGACCAAACTTGCACTCAAGTCTTTAATGTCATGTACAATACATCTAAGTGATCATATAACATTACATGATTTTAAAAGATGATTAGCATGCTTGTTTACATTTGACAACATGTGGTGTACCCCATTACGCCGATTGCCTAGAATTATAACTTAAATTGCGTTGTTGGGGAGAATCAAAGCCTTCATTCTTATAGGGCTGGTTTAACGATCAGTCGGTTGTTTCAGTTCGGGTCAATAATAAACGGGTTGAAACTCTATCAACCCAAACCTAACCCGTTATTAACGGTTGAAAATCTCAACCCTAACCGACTGCTATTAAATGGGTCACCCACTTAACCCGTTTAACCCATTTATGTATTATAGTTTTTATAAAAAAATATTGTAATATTTATAATAATAAAGGTATTTGTGTCGAAAAGTTATATTTAAAATGAGAATATGATTCAAGAAATTATTATAATAGATCTTTAGATTTAATGAAATTTTGTGAGTAATTTTCCCATTTTAATTATCATTTTCTTATAGAAATTTATTAATGGTCTTATCAGGTTTTCGGGTTCAAAAATCAAACCTGAACCTAACCCGTTTAATTAAAAGGTAAAATCAGGTTGACCCGTTTATCTAATTGGGTTCGAAATCTTCAACCCAACCCATTTATTTCAGGCGGGTTCGTGTTCGGTAAACGGGTTGGTCAGTTTTCCCCATCCTAATTCTGTATTGATTAACAATCTGAAAAATAAGCAAAGAAAGTAACTGTAGGCTTCGCCCCGCCTTAGCAAGGGGCGTTGACCTCAGCTTCAGTGTCATGGAGTTGACCATGGAATCCGCATGTGAATGCGTTGGGTGTGTCGTCGAATTGAGGATCGCCACCGTGGCCTATATAGGTTATCACGGACGCCCGAAACATTGGTGCCAAATTAATGGCCCCACGTCCAAAAGTAACCAGTCGTGGGTTCGGGGACATGGTACGAATCAGATCTGTAACCCAATTCGCCCGCATGTCGCCCTTACTCGTCTCATTGCAGTTCCATAAATCATAATAATTGAATTCAAAAGAGCCTATTGATTGACTCTTGAAAGTGCCTTGATTACTAGATGGGTGCTATTATAAACAAACCAAGACTTCGTACAATGAATAAGGCGGTCACTTGATTGTTAGTCAATGGAATAAGGTGCCTAGAAAACCGTTCGTCCATGATATACTGATTTAATGTGACAAACGATTAAATTCCGTCTTCTTTAAACAATATACAAGTGTGATTGAATATATATACATAAGAGACATGAAAAACAAGGTTAGTAAGCATAATAATATGTATGTCCTCCTCCACCTTGTCACTGCAAACAATCAAATTATTAGAATAAAACTCAAGGAATCGCCTTTTCGATTGAATGCTAATAGAAGTACGACAAAACGAGTTGTATTGACAATAATAATATGAATAATAAGTGAAAGCCAAAAACCATGGAGACAATGAAAATTGAATGAAAACCTACATATTTACATGAAACGATTAACAAGTGAGTTTCTACATTGCTTTAATTGAATTAAAACTCAAAATAATGGTTAGTCAAATTAAAAGAGACAAAAGTAATTAAAAAAGAGTGAAAGAAAGGTTTTTGGTGAGTAATCTCAGATTTATACCCTTATTTCGCTTGTTGATCGAAGAGAATCGATGCTTTGAATTGAAAATCGAATGTTTTGAGTGTTTTGAGAGTGTTTGATGTGTCTTGTGACTTGAGTTTGTGAAATTGTGAAGGTTCTTGAGTCGTGAATGTGCGTATTCAATCGTATCAAGTCGTTATGAAGTCGTGTCCCGAACTGAGCAAGGCAGGGATATTTATAGGCACGAGCAAAACGAGGCAGAAGCAACCCTGCGTATATACGCCTCAGGATGAGCGTATATACGCTCATGAGGAGCGTATATACGCTCATACTGAGCGTATATAGCAGCTTGCTTTCCATAAATTTTGGCAAATACGTGGAGTATTGTTGAGCTATATACGCTCAAATGGAGCGTATATACGCTCATCAGGAGCGTATATACGCTCCATCAGCGTATATACGCTCAATGGTTTGTATATGTTTTTCCAAAAATCTCGATATGTTTTAATTTCCTCCGATTTTATTCGTGATTCCCTTGATTCGACGCACCTTAGACACCCTGCTCTCCAAGCAAGGATTTCTAGAATGTCTAGAAGGTCCACGTATTTCCGGAGTATTTTTCTAATTATTCACGTATTTTCTGCGTATTCTGTACGTATTTAAACGTTGCAAAATTCATAGAAAACACTAGAAAAATCAGAAAAATAATTTAAAAATATTGGCGGATTCAGAAAAATGTGACGCACATGATGGAAAACAAAGCACGAGAATCGCCAGCGTGACTTGTTTGAAAACCTTCGAAAACCTTTGAGTTTATCGAAGAAAACCGAAAGAAAAATGTGTTTGCCTTGTAAGTGACCTTTGCTCAATAGTTCCGAGTACGACCCACGTTATTTCCAACTTTCGTGAGTTCAAGCATCTTTTCCGAGTCGAAACAAACGCGAGACGCGGTATATTCATCACGGATTACTCATTTGGGAGACACAATTTTCAGGTGTCTACAGAAGCCCCCACTTTGATGAGTCTGAGAGACATAGTTTCGTAAGACGAAAGTCAAAGTATTCGATTCCGGACGGAGAGCAACTCAAGACGGTTCTGCGAACCCTGAGTTACCCTTTTTCGCCGCGGGTACCTGCCCAAACAAAGGTTAGTTTTACCTGTAGCCGTGTCCCATGCGTTCGAGGTGCTTGTATGTGTCTGAGTCCTTGAGCGGTCATTTCCCGTTTGGTTGACTGGAGAAATGCAGGTGCGTCCCATGCTTTCGAAGAAATGAGCATTGATCTGAAAACGATAGCCCTAATTCAGGATTAAGGACTACCTTGGTGGCGACATAGGTCTGTTTTATGTCTAGCAAGAATTTGCATGCAATGTTGACTTGTAACTTGTGACTTTGAGATTAGGAGAGTGGCAAGAGTCATTGGTTTTGAAAGATCTTTGAATTTGGAAGCCTTGTCTGAGTCTGTTCCAGACATAATTTGAAAGAGTCATGGAATTGAAAGAGTTCGTCTAGTCTGGTTTTAGACATGGTTTGAGAGAGTCATTGAAGGAGTCTTGTCTAGTCGTGTTTAGACATGGTTTGAGAGAGTCATTTAAGGATCTTGTCTAGGTCTGTTTTAGACATGGTTGAGAGAGGTCATTGAAATGGCTTGTCTAGGTCTGGTTCAAGACATGATTTGAGAGATCATTGAAGTGGCTGTCTAGGTCTGGTTCTAGACATGATTTGAAAGAGTCTTTGAATTTGAAAGAGTCCAGTCTAGGTCTGTTCTAGACATGATTTGAAAGTGTCTTGTCTAGGTCTGATTCTAGACATGATTTGAAAGTGCTTTGAATTTGAAGGCCAGTCTAGGTCTGGTTCTAGACATGAAAGTGACTTTGAATTTGAAAGAGTCCAGTCTAGTCTGGTTCTAACATGAAAGGACGATACTAGAGTCTAATCCTAGTACCGAGTGCCAATTGTAAGAGTGTTCATTTGAAGAAGTGACTTAGAAAAGTGACATTTGACGAGACTATGACTTGACTTAAGTGTTGCGAACAGTGACTTTGATTGGAAAGAGACAGGGTCCAAAAGTATTTTTCAGGATTTCCACTTGATAGCAATAGACATTGAACACGTAAATAGGGCCTTTGGAGACAAGAAGCCCCAACTGGAAATTAAGGAGCCATGATGACAACGAGCCCCCAGCGGACTTTGAGACAACGGGGTACGGCTTAGAGTCAACATAGGGAAGGTGGATAGATTTGTGGATGAGTTCCCCAACAAGACGTACTGACCAAAGGTCAGGTGGCTTTACTTCTTTGGGATGAGTCAATGAGTCCTTGAAGGTGACCAAAGAATAGGCTATGTGCGAGAAAAAAAAGGGTCAAATTTGTGACTAGGGGTCAAAGATGTTGGTTCAAACATGAGTCTATGTAGGTTCTAAACTGGCAAAACATAATCGAATTCTTAGCAGTCAAAGCACTCAAAAGGCCTCAAATGATTTAATGTTAACGTATGCGGTCGAACCTCGAGAAGAGCTTCCTACGTACCTTACGGAATCAGACCAACGTAGTTCTGATGAATGATTTGGCAATGCCTCGTGTGAGAGGGCTTTTGTGGTTGTAATGTGAGGCTGTGGTTTGAGGTTGAAAAGCTTAGATTACGAAAGTGACCACGTGTGCGCGTGGTGCTTTTTAGACCTTGCTTTTTTATTTGATCTGGCTTTGAGCTTGGATTTGCATTGGATTGATTTGCATTTGTGAAAACTTTTGTATTGAACTTGATTTTTGCTTTTCTTTTTGCCCATTTTATTCTTTTTTTCTTTTCTTTCTTTTGCACGTGTGTTTTCCTACGCAACCGTTTGGTCCAAGGGTTAGGTAGATGTGGGTGATGAAAGAAAGATAGGCTAAATGATAGTGTTTGTGGCTCAAAAGGTTGCAAGGGTTTTTGATTGATGTGACAAAGGGAATGGAAGGGAGGGTCATTTTGTGGAGCTGTAAAAAGGCCTCTCTCGGCATTGTTCAAATTGAATTGCCTTAGAATTAAACCAATTGTGGCCAATGAGTGTTGAGACTTGCATAGATTAGAAAAATAACATTGCCAAAACAAATGAATCACTGAAAGTACACGGCTTATTGTATAGGAAGAGACTACATAGACTCAAGGACAGGAATTGAAAGGACACATGGCTAGACTAGACTCTATGACTCAATCCAGAGAAGGCCGCGCAGACGCATGACCCACCGCTTGTGACTCATGAGCTTTGATGGTAGTGGTGTTTGATGTTTTCAGTTGGGCCAAGGAGCATAGGATTAGGCTGTTTGTGAGCATGGAGGGTCAGAGACATGGCCTTTGTGGAGGTAGGATGGTTTGACTTCTTGCCTCTTGGGCCCTAGAGACAAGTTGCGAGTCTTGCTATCTTGCTGAAATCAAGAAAAATACACCTTAGAACCAGAAACTCTTAAGAACAAACCTAACTCAGTCTTGAGGTTCTGGACTTAAGGAGCTGAACTCGAAAGTAGACTTGAATGGGCAGACCTAAATCTGATTTAAGGTACTAGACTCGAGAAAGATTCAAACCTAATGGGCCTATTTCAGAATTAAGACCTCTTAGACCTACGAGACACTTGAAAGAATGGCTAGGGTTGAGTCTACAACGAACCTAGTTCAGTTTAAGGTTTTAGATTGAAAGTTAAGCGAACCAATTCAGATTCAAGCTCTTGGGTTGAAATGGAATTGAACCTAATTCAGACTTAAGGTTTTTGAATGGAATTGAATTGAACCTAATTCAGATTTAAGGGCCCAAAAGGTCGAAATCTAAGTCAAGATTTAAGACTCTTGATTGAATCGAACCTAAGTCAGACTCTAGGTCGAATGGAGTTTGAATTGATTGGATTGGAATGGCCTAATGAATCAACAAACTTCATGTTCTTGAACCAAAACATAGATTAAGGGACTGGCTTAGTTAAGAAATTGACGAACAAAGAAGTCACAAGTTTAACAAGCCATTGATAAACACAAAACCAATTAATCACTTAAGCTCAGGATCTAAGTGAACTATAATCGGCTTGGTTAAGTCTGACATGTTACCATGCCTAAGAGTAGAGCTGGGCCAATTTCACCACCACAATATTGGTGATGTATGGCCGAGATACCCCTTATATGCACGCATCTCGATAACACTGCATACACCTGGGCGGGATAGGACTTACCTTAGCCATTATCAATTAACCACATGCACCAAGATAAAATCCCCCCTTAAGGTGATCTCGAGCATAGAACATGCC
Source organism: Bassia scoparia (assembly GCA_008642245.1). Lineage (NCBI taxonomy): Eukaryota > Viridiplantae > Streptophyta > Magnoliopsida > Caryophyllales > Amaranthaceae > Bassia > Bassia scoparia. The sequence goes on along the minus strand of SNQN01002094.1, from coordinate 44,234 downwards.
CAATTGAGACCAAGGTGCTAAACATGACCCTATTCGAAGGGTCACAAGCAAAATTCAATTGATATGAATATGGAACTACGAGACTTTCAAGTCTGTCACTCACCAAATGGTGATTATCCCAGCAGAGTCGCCAAAAACTGTTAGGCTTCGCCCCCCTTAGGCAAGGGGCGTTGACCTCAGCTTCAGTTGCATGAGTTTGCCATGAGTCCGCATGTGAATGCGTTGGGCTGTGTCGTCGAATTGAGGGGATCCCCACCGTGTCCTATATAGGTTATTCACGGACGCCCGAAACATTGGTGCCAAATTAATGCCCCGACTCCAATCAAGTAACCAGTCTCGCTGGTTCTGGGGACATGGTACGAATCAGATCTGTAACCCAATTCGCCCGCATGTAGCGGCCTCTACTCGGTCTTCATTGCAGTTCCATAAATCATAATAATTGAATTCAAAAGAGCCTATTTATTTGACTTTTGAAAGTCTTGATTACTAATGGGTTGCATTATAAAAAACCAAGACTGTCTACAATGAATAAGCGTCATTGATTAGTCAATGTAATAAGGGTGCCTAGAAAACCGTTCGTCATGATTATCTGACTTTAATGTGACAAACGATTAATTCCGGTCTTGTTTAAACAATAATACAAGTGTGATTGAATATATACATGTAAGAGACATGAAAACAAAGGTATAAAGGCATAATAATGTATGTCCTCCCACCTTGTCACTGCAAACAATCAAATTATTAGAATAAAACTCAAGAATCGCCTTTCGATGAATTGCTGAATAAGACGAACAAACGATTAGTATTGACAATAATAATATATAATAAGTGAAAGCCAAAAACCATGGAGACAAATGAAATATGAATAAAAACCTACATATTACAGAAACGATTAACAAGTGAGTTTCTACACTTGCTTAATTAATTAAAAATCAAATAATGGTTAGTCAAAATAAAGAGACAAAGTATTAAAAAAGAGTGAAAGAAAGGTTTTTGTGAGAATCTCAGATTATACCCTTATTCGCTTGTTGATTCGAAGAGAATCGATGCTTTGAATTGAAATCGAATGATTGTTTTGGTGTTTTGAGAGTGTTTTTGATGTCTTGTGACTTGAGTCTTGTGAAATGTGTGAAGTTCTAGTCAGTGAATGTGCGTATTCAAGTCGTATCAAGTCGTATGAAGTCGTGGTCCCGAACTGAGCAAGCAGGGAGTATTATAGGCACGAGGCAAACGAGGCAGAAACCCTGCGTATATACGCTCAGATGAGCGTATATACGCTCATGAGGAGCGTATATACCTCATACTGAGCGTATTTACGCAGCTTGCTTTCCATAAATTTTTGGCAAATACTGGAGATTGTTGACGTATATACGCTCAAATGGAGCGTATATACGCTCATCAGGAGCGTATATACGCTCCATTTCAGCGTATATACCTCAAGGTTTGTATATTTTTCCAAAATCTCGATATGTTTTGATTCCTCCGATTTTATTCGTGGATTTCCCTTGATTCGACGCACCTAGACACCTTGCTCCCAAGCAAGGATGTCTTAGAATGTTCTAGAAGTTCCACGTATTTTCGGAGTATTTTTCTAATTATTCACTATTTTCTGCGTATTCTGCGTATTTAAACGTTGCAAAATTCATAGAAAACATATAAAAAAATCAGAAAAATAATTTAAAATATTGGCGGATTCAGAAAAATGTGACGCAACATGATGGGAAAACAAAAGCACGAGAACGCCAGCGTGACTTGTTTAAAAAACTTCGAAAACCTTTGAGTTTATCGAAGAAAACCGAAAGAAAATGTGTGCCTTGGAAGTGACCTTTGCTCATAGTTGCCGAGTACGACCTCACGTATTTCCAACTTTTCTGAGATTCAAAGCATCTTTTCCGGTCGAAACAAACGCGAGGACCGGGTATATTTCATCACGATTACTCATTTGGGGAACACATTTTCAGTGTCTACAGTAACATAGAAAAGGTTACAGTTACATAGATTACAACTTACAAAACGTTGCAGCACAAATTCACCTTTAAAAAGAGTAAAAATGCATCAACTAGAGGAAACTGGGATACAGTGAATTACAACCAATCTTGGGATCAATATTTCTTCCCACCTCATTCTCTTTTCATAATTCTCCGCCATTTCCCCCACTCCCGTCCCCTGTGTGGACACGCAGCTGTGCATTATGAGAGAGTTATAATATCCTAAGAAATCTCGAAAACTCATCTTGGGATCAATATTCCTCTTCCTACCTCGTACTCCCCCCCATTGATCCCCTCCCTTTCCCCCTTCCTCTGCCTCCAAAACGCATAAAAGATTTCCCATGCTTCATCTCAATTAGTGAGTGAAGGAACTCATCGCACAGTATGCATCCTGCATGCAAAGTAGCTCCATCTGCCAATGGTGTGTTATACTTATTGAAGTCAACTTCTACAATAGTAAACTCACATTCAGGGAACCACTCTTTGGTTGTTGATATTTGATGAGCACCTTTAGGTAAAAAGACGAGTCAGTTGCACATGTTACAATCATGCCGCCACTTGGGAGCACTGACAGGCCAGATCTAGAACAAGTGTGCCACTGCATTCCGGGCAAGCACAAACACCTTGAGCTATCAGAGAATGCTGGCAAGTAGGATGAGGGCAGAGGAAGTAAGGCATCCCAACCCCCTTTCTGAGATTTCTAGGACCAGTCTGCAGCACGAAAGAGTTTGTCTACACCTTCAAATGGAGGATTGTTGTAGCACTAAGGGCATAGAGGAAATGACTTGCCTTCTGGACCACGCTTGGAGAAGAGCAAGAGCTCAAAGTTGTCCAAAGGACAGACAAGTTCCTTGTAAACCTACAAGAAAAGCGAGCAAAGAAATAAAAATACGATAACAAGATAAAAGAAAATTCACAAGCTCAAACAATGGATGATTGATTCAAATACAAGGGGAGGGGTTTGTTATGTCCTGCACTTCACATCATTCATTCAATCTATCGCTTTACGAGAGGACAAAATGTGATTGGAGAAGTGAGAATATGATGGTTTGTTGACACACGTTCATTTTTGAAGTAGTTTACCTTTAACTACCCTAGTACTGTGTATCACAAGAACTCCAGTCGTTGAAATCCCAAACCCTCTCCTCATCCTTCTCCTTTCCTCCCTCCTAAGACCCGTTCTCTCTCTCTCTCCTCTCTCTCTCTCTCTCGTCCTCTCTCTCGTCTCTCTCCTCGGTTTCGGAAACGCAACACGACGTGTCCGACGTCACAAGACTTCAGTGTTAGAAATCGATGTCGGACCCGCCTCCGTTTCACCACCGAAAATGTGTCGTAAAGGTGTTACCGACGATTCCGGTCCTGGGGACGACACCAGTGTCGGATTTTCCTCGTCACACGGTAAAAACTTTTTTCACCGACCGATTTACGAAATCGACCCACCACATGCGTCCAAAAAAGGAAGGGAAAACCACCCACTAACCAATAATTTAAAACCATGCACACCATATCCACCTCACATATAAAACTGTCAGCTAACATGACTCCGGCTCACGCGAGCCTAGACTCGCTACCATACACCACAGCCCAGACGGTTAAGTTTAGTTCCTCCTTTTTGGAGTGGTATTGAAGGCCTTTACCGAACCTGCATCAAATTCAAACAAATCACCCTCTAACCGACCGAACCTAATACACAACTCAGACATCCAGGTCCCCAAACGTAAAGTGGCAATCGTAACAGATCAACCTTTACCATACATACCTCATAACACACCTCGTAACCTACCAGCCCCGATAACGCTAAAACCCTATATACTATATAACTATATATACTATAATAATTATAATATTATATATATATATATAATACTATATATTATATATATATATATTGCTTTGGTCCTTTGTTGTGCTCTAACAAATAAAAAAAAAACAATAAATAGAAATTAATTTAAAGAGAATGGAATAAAAACTTTATATATAAAGTAAGATTTATATTACATATAATTCATGAGTAATACACAAAAAGTTACAATGTCATTGTTGGAAATAAAAACATACGCTACAACTGATCGAAATCTGAGTAAGACTCGTACGACGCTACGAAATGTCCAAAAGCGCCAGAACTGTCTGTCCATCCTCTGGACTCTGGGAAAGGAAGACGACCACTAAACCGCTTCATGATGCGTCCATCTGAGCTTCATCTGCTGCGGTACTTGTCTTGTAGCTTTTGCTTCTCTCCATCTCCTTCCTAGCGTGCTCGGACTCCTCCAAACGCTCAGACATGTCTGCCAACTGAGCTGAAAGCAATGGAGAGTTAGCGGATCCTGCGTGGCGTCGCGAGGCTCTCTCATAATAGAGGAGGATCCGTCTTTGCCGAAACCATGAACCTCCCCCTTTTTGAAGCACCAACCGTGCCAAAAAAGACCTGGTTGGGATCCGATCGAGAGCCACTGCCTGAGACTCAGACAATTCTCATTATATTTCTCCTGCAATAGGTTAGTTACAACAGTTTCTAAATATCAGAAATTCGGACACGTTAAGCACCGTCGAGAAGTTAAGTTGGGGCGTAATAGGGCATTTTGAGCGTTTTAGGGTTTTTCGCGCCTAACTTCTACAAACTCAACCCATTACTAGTTTTTAAGCTTTATAATGTTATATTTACTCACTTAACTTCTTTAGACTAGATTGGATATGTTAAGACGTGAGAAAGTCAAGTTGGGGCCGTAATGGCCATTTTGGCGTTTTAAAAGGGTTTTCCGGCCTACTTCTCAAACTCAACTATTACTAGTTTTTAAAGCTTAATCATGTCATATTTACTCACTCAAGTTCTTAGAACTAGATTGGACATGTTAAGACGCGAGAAATTCAAGTTGGGGTAATAGGGCCATTTTTGGCGTTTTAGGCGTTTTCGAGCCTAACTTCACAACTCAACCCATTACAGTTTTTAAAGTTGATCATCTTATTTTACTTCTATAAGCTTCTTAAACTAGATGGACACGTTAAGATAGCGAGAAAGTCAAGTTGGGGCGTAATATGGCCATTTTTGGCGTTTTAGGGTTTTCGAGCCTAACTTCTACAAACTCAGCCCATTAACCTTTAGTTTTTTAAAGCTTGATATGTGCAATTTTACTCACTAAGTTTCTTAGACCTAATTGACACGTTAAGACGTGAGAGTCATTGGGCAAATAGCGCATATTCAAATTCAATTCATAAAAAAACATATCCTATTCGTACTCATCGGAATATAAGCCGGAATGTGCTCTAAACATCAAATTCAATCATAATAAAAGCAATCTAATTCGTCACTCATCGACTTATAAGCCGGATTCACTCTAAACAGGTCAAATTCAATTATCAAAAAAACAATCCTATTCTTATCATTGGCGTATAAGCCGAAATTCCGCTCTAAACATCAAATTCAAATCATAAAAAAGCAATCTTATTCGTACTCATCGGCTTATAAGCCGATATTCCGCTCTAATCATCAAATGCAAAGTAAACAAAGTAGAAAGCATTAGCATCACTTCCTTGGCCTTCTTGTTAATCAGTTGCGGTTGCTTCCCTGGTATTTTCCTGTAGTGGGTGTCCAGGTACAGTTTCACAGCGTAAGGAAGCACCCCGTCTTTCGCCTTAGCAAACATAAACAATTAATTTTTTCATATGTTAGGTGACATAAAAAGATATCAAAGAACGAGTATTTTCAATACAATAATGAAAGATTAAACTAACCATTTTCTTGGCTCACCTGGTGGTGGAGATAAATCCCTGGCAGTGAGATGGAGGGGCGGGGCCTATTTGCTTTCGCCTGAGCTGACCTCTTTTGGAATTTTTCATCATTCAGCCTATTCTTCATTAACTTGTACATCTCATCACCAACCCAACTGGCTGCCTCTCGCCTCTTGTGAACTACGTCGTTGAAGAGATCTTTCAGACGGAGTGCAGCCTTTTGGTTGTACAATTTCTGCACTGTGCCATCAAGCTCGGGGCTCCATRTGTACTTCTTCACAATTTCTGTAAGAGTCTAATAATAAGATGCAACATAAATGTTTTCCATTAAATTGGGAATATGAAGGAAAAGAAAAGGCACTGCAAGCTCAAGGAGATGAAGCTACATGGCTATGTCATAAACGCTTTGGTCATAGTAACTTTCATAATCTAAAACTTCTTTCACAAAAAAATATGGTGAAGGGTATACCAATTATGTCAAACATAATTGGTGTTTGCAGTGGTTGTCGGCTGGGAAAAATGACAAGACAACCATTTCCGAAGGGACTTTCACGAAGAGCAACAAAGAAATTATAACTTGTACATAKAGATGTATGTGGTCCAATGAGAACTCCTTCTCTTGATGATAGCAAATATTTCATCTTATTCATCGATAACTATTCTTGAATGTCATGGGTAAATTTCATGAAAGATCGTTCGGAAGTCTTTAAAATATTTAATAAATTCAWGAATTATGTTGAGAAAGAAAGTTCTGCAGAAATAATGAATCTCAGGAGCGACAATGGCACAGAGTATACCTCYTCAGAATTCAACAAATTTTGTGATGCAGAAGGTATACATCATCAATTTACTGTTCCATACACACCACAACAGAATGGTGTGACTGAAAGAAAGAATAGAATTGTCATGGAAATGGAAAGATCAATGCTCAAGGATATGGCAATGCCTAACAAGTTTTGGGCAGAAGCAGTTTATACATCTGTGTATCTTCAAAATCGACTCTTAACAAAAGCAATAGAAGGTCGAACACCAATTGAAACATGGTCTAGATATAAACCATCTGTAAGTCATTTGAGGGTGTTTGGATGCATATGTAATGTTCATATACCTAATCAAAAGAGTCACAAACTTGATGATAAAGCTTCAAAAGGAATTTTCCTTGGCTATAGTTCTCAATCTAAAGGTTATAGAGTATATAACCCATATACTCATAAAGTACAAGTTAGCAGGGATATAATCTTTGACGAAGGTGCATCATGGAATTGGGAGGAAAATGACATTGYTAAAAGATATGTGACACTACCATTAGAGCAGAAATAACAACAACAAAAACAACAACAAGAACAATAACAACAACAACCTACACCTCATATCTTAATTCCAGATAATCAGACAGGTCAACACTCGCAGGAGGAGCTCGACAGTAATGAGCCAAATTCTCATGGTTTTGACTATGGTAGCTCTACGGAATCACCTCCAAGGAGAACACGAAAAATCTCTAACATATATGACACAACTGAAAGAATCTTAGATCTTGATCTTGAACTAGTAAATTATGAGCAAGCTTCTCAATATGAAGAATGGAGAGCTGCTATGAAAGAAGAAATTCGCATGATTGAGAAAAATCAAACTTGGGAATTACAAGATAAACCACCTAACAAAGATGTCATTGGTATAAAGTGGATATTCAAAACAAAACTCAATCCAAATGGATCAATTCAGAAGCACAAAGCCAGGTTAGTAGTAAAAGGATATTCACAACAATTTGGCATTGATTATAATGAGACATTTTTTGCTCCGGTGTCAAGACAAGATTTCGTTAGAGTAATTCTTGCTCTAGACGCACAACAAAAATGGAAAATTTATCAACTTGATGTCAAGTTAGCTTTTTTAAATGGATTTCTTAAGGAAGCAAGAAATCTATATTGAACAACCTCTAGGTTTTGTAGTGAAAGGTAAAGAAGATAAAGTACTAAGGCTAAAGAAAGCTCTAAATGYAACTCCGACATCGAACTCCAAAGGTCGTTTGCCTGCATCTGCATACTTTTTCATCCTACGGGAAGCCTTCTCTAGACT
>SNQN01002094.1:0-17762 GCA_008642245.1 Bassia scoparia | reverse complement strand
TTTATATCATTTTCGCATTAATTGGTTATAGTTGGGCTCCCTAGCATTTCTAAGCAAGTAAACTACTCACTAGAAATCTTAGGAAGCATTGAAACAACAAAAACAACAAGTAAAAGCATGAAATTTGCCATGGAAACAACAAAAACCAAACAATAAAAGGGTATTCAAGAACTTGCACAAAACTAAACCAAATTTAGCAAAACRAAGTGCAAAAGACTCATAATCAATAGGAGAATCTATCTAGTAACAAGCGAAATCAAAATTGAAAGCAACAAGAAAACCCATAAAAACCTAGAAAACGAAATGTGCCAAAAACATGAAGTAAACGTTATTGGAATTGAAAACAAATGCAAGAATTGGATTTACCTCGAAAAATTGATTGAAAAGCATATAATATTTGCAAGAAATGGTTAAGTATTGAAGATTCTAGAGCCCAAACAATATCAAGAACACAAACTTTCTCTCTCCTAAGCTATAAACAAGATGTCGAAGAAGATGGAAAATGAAATTGCTAAAATCTGAAAATGTAAATTCTAAATCTTACTTTAATTCTATTACTACTTCATCTACTCTCCRTTACTTGTATTTCTCCTAAACTATATATACTAACTCAATTACAAGGCATATAATAATTACAAGAATACCATTACTAATTTCCCCATGTGCCAAATGCTCCTCCAAAATCAAGTCAAACATTGGTCAAATGTCATAAAGTCAACAGGCTTGAAGTGACACGTAGGCGCAGGCTAGAGGCGCGAGCTAACATGGAGGTGCGGGCTGCAGGGAGGATGTTCGGGCGCGCCAAAACGCTATTGGAGAGGACTGCAGTCGCAGGCCAGGGAGGCGCGGGCCGTACGCGCGGGCCGCCTTGAGGCGCGGGCCGTACGCGCGGGCCGCCTTGAGGCGCGGGCCCTCCTCGAAATACTCGCACGCTCAAAAACCATTCTTGAAATGTTGTTGGAGTTCTTCAAGCGCGCGCCAACCTCGAGATGCGCGTACGCTCCATTTTGCTTCTGGAATTCGAGTGCAGGGTCTGGAGGCGCYGGGCATAGGCGTGGGCCCCATGCGCAGACCAACCTCGAGGCGCGGGCCGATGCACTGGCGAAACAGAGGAAGGCGCAGGCGCGCCTTTTTGCTTCTGACTGCCCTACTCATATGCCTTGACTTCAAACGACCATAACTTCTGGCTCGGTGATCGGATTGCAGTTTGTAATATACCGTTGGAAAGCTCTCGAATTCAACTTTCCATTGAAAAAGTCTCACCTGTTAATTCAAAGTGTGCAGAAATGAATGCCTCGAAGATGATGTTAGAGTATAAGATCAAATTCCTTAAAGCTCAACTTTAGCAAATAAAACCACGCCAACAAGTAACAAAGCTCAAAACTAGCATGCGCACACTTAGGCAACTTGCAAAAATTCACAACACTTGCAATTGAGTGTATAAGAATGGAAAAGAAGAGAAAACAAGTGAAAAACCTATAAAAACCACTAAAAACCAACTAAACTCAACTAAACTATACAAAGTGGAAAACTAACCAAAAGGCTAGTGAAATGATATCGAAAACACACATGTTGGAAAAAATAAGGAAGAAAGAATTGCCTAAATGTGACGATTTTTGGCACTTATCAAATCCCCCCAACTAGGACTTTTGCGCGTCCTCGAGCAAAGTGAACCAACGCAAAAGAAAGGAAAGAAGAAAACTATACACTAACTCACTTTCGTAGGAATCACGGTCACTTTTAGCAATTAGTGACTAGCCCTTTAAACCCTCAAATCGCTAAGAAGGACAAGGAAGGTCTCGTGAGGGTTTCCAAAGTGAAGACCCACAACTCCATAAATAAGAAGAAATCAAGGCAAAGGTTATCAAAAACACATGGAACACAAGTGGAAAAACAAAAGAACAAAGAAAAATGTGGATAGAAAAACAAAATGTGCCTTGGATTGGATTTCTTGGACTTTTGGGGAAGCTAATAAGTATTAAGGATGTCCCCCCAACTAGAAGTCAAGCAAGCATCAAATAGATATCACGAATTGTGTGCAACTTTCAAAGCTTGCAATAAATCAAGTCATTCCACTCTCTTCCCTCTCTCCAAAAACAACCCTCCTTGGGCTTCAAGACAACCAAAGCTCGGAAGGTGACAACACATTATGCTCAAAGAATATCATAAGAGATTTTAAGAAGTGAGTTAAAGCTAATGCACTAGACATCCAAGTAATATAATTTTGGTGCCCACCTCCACTTTTGTGACTAACTTCAAGGTAAAGGTCTTTTCGGGTTGTAACGTGATAGCCCAAAGGTGGTGAGGAAAAAAAATCTATTTTGGCTTATTGGTGGTAACTGACACAAGTGAATTTACAACGATTAAACCAAACCTTTGGGATTGAAAGGCCCCAATTACATCACTCACACACTTGGGTGAGGCAAAGTTTTTTCTTGTTATAAGTCATATTGGGCTTTCTCCCCATTACAACTGCTTTACTCATACTGATTTAATTGTTTTCCCTTTTTGTGCATAATTTTTGGGTACAAATTTTTTTTTATTTTTTGTTTTTGCATGCACTTGGGAATAAACTTTGCAATAATAATACATTTCACTTACACACTTTACAACACTTTGAGGCTTTATACAATTAGCCTATACAAACTCAAAAACGAGACTTCACTTGTCTTCTAAAGGTCAAAACATGTGAGAATTTAACTATGAGGTACGTAATGTGGCTAACAAAGAAAGGAAAGCTCAAAGGGGTGCCAAAGGTGAACGAAAACCCAAAATTCGTCCCCAAATACGTATGTGGAAAAAGAAATAAAAAGCAAATGAAAAAGGGAAAACAATTTGAACCCAAAACCCGAAATGAATGCCTTATCACTCCTCAAGTAGTTCGGTCTAGATCTCAGAGAATCACAAACAAATAGTTAAGGAAGGATTCTAGTGCAAACACTCAATTTTTTTGTGGAATTTTGACTTGAATGTGCCTACTTGGCTCTAAAAGAATTCACACAACTCACAAGGTCTCAATGTATAAACAAGAATCACCAAGCTAGGTTTCCTATCATTTACCAAGCTATTCCCGGCTTGGCTAGAAAGCTCACCACCGTGAAYATATCTCATGGCTTGCTTATAAAGCGTGCCTATCAAATAGATGCCTCGGAAGAGAACTTCATGACTTAGATTTTGAAAAGAGTAGTGATTTTGAAAAATTTTAGACCTTGCAAGCCTCTTGGTTGGGAGAAAATTGAGTTTCTTAAAACTCAAATCCCATCCAATAACCATATGCAAGATGCCACAACCTCATGCCTCTCCGTCGAAAGGCATCAAAATGGTGAACGGGCACAACTCTGTTATCGAAGCTAGTGAGATCTCAACTAACCCCTATCAGTTATAAAAATATCCAGAACGAAAAATGATAATTAGAAAAACTTGAAGAGGGACGCGTTGATCAAACGGCACTCGAAAGGAAGAGAATAAAATCGCAACCCCAACCCTTGATTGTCAATACTCCAGACGTGCAGAAATCTAGAGTTTTATTGCTCATTCATATTTTATTATTTAACTGTTAAATATTTATCGACTTCCAAACAAGACAACAAAACACATACTAATCATTTTAGCACAGACCATTCCTTTAATTAATAAACATGTTGGACAAGCCAACTAACCTCGTCATTAAGAATTCAATACTTCCCTTTACTCAATTAACACATTAAGTCATGAACGAGTAATAAAATCACCTCATGGAGTAAGTTACACTTAACTCCACTTAAATTCAACCATATATCAAAATTTACCTCATGAAGCAAGTGATACTTGACTCCACTTAATTCATTCCTGTATTATAAACCACCTCATGGGACAAGTTTTACTCGACCCCACTAAATCCATCAATTGACCAAACCAGCTCATTTAAGACAAATGACCATTAACAAACTTCATATCAATCCTCAAGAGTAAAACAGRTTCCATATTTATTCCTCAATTTCCACAAATACAGACCAAGACACAAACAAATAATTTATTCGTGACTACCAAACAATTCCATGGACGCTTCCTACTCATGCCTCTAAGTTCTGAATCATCTACAAGCATACATGGAAATCAACGACTCTGTAAGTAGTACGTACCTTGAGCCAATTGAGCGAAAAGTCAATCCAATACTCAGAAATCGATCTCTACGAAGTTCCTCCTAATCATTTTACAAAACTTGAATCAATACACTTAGCACGTAATTTACAGCAATACTAAGAAGCTTAACAAGTCTCGAAAAACCATTCAAACAATATTTTGTATACCTCACAAAAACCCTCATTTAATAGTATGAATATTATACTATAGTCRTAGCTTGAAAAATCATAAAAATCTAGCTTTTAAATAATAAATTCTGCATTTTAAATTCATTTCACAAAACTGAAATTTTCCTTTTCCACCCAAAATTATTCAACAACTCAAAATATGCTTTACTAGGGTTAAATATATTAAACCATGACTTTGTGCATTTAAAACCCATTGTTTTTAACACTAAAACTTCAAAAATATTCATGAAAAATCTAAAATTTATCAAAACTTGCAAAAGACAAAGTCTAGACTTGTATACATATATAATAGTTCATAAACAAGTTGTATTCATACAAAAACATAATTTGAAATCATCAAAATTCCAAAATACTCTTATAAAAATCTGAAATTTTTACCTAAAGCCCTAAAAATTCAACGTTTAACTTCATACAATTTAATATATCATAGAACAAGTACCAAACAATCTTTAACCTTTAAAACATGAAGATCCCCAATTTAAAGCCCTAATTTTAACATCCAACAAATCTGAAAATTATTTGTTTTAATTGAAATCATCAAAACAAATTAATAATACTAACAATTCATTTGAGATTAAACTCAAAACGATAGTATACAATTTGAGTGTAAATACTTGAAAATTTAATCAGAATTTATCATGAATTAACAAAGGGAAAAGGAGAGAAAAAAAAGTAAGAGGGAGAGAGAGGAGGACCTACTAGGGCGGTTGGCAGCGAGGGGCAGCAATAGGCGGCGCACAGCAAGCAACAGCACACATAACAGTCACGACCCTCTGCTTCTTTCTCTCTCTCGTTTTCCTTTTTTTTGAAAACTATTATGCGTGATTAAGGGGAATAAAACCCTTTTGTAGTTTAGGGTTTTAGCTAAACTAGTTTCTCCTTTTTTTTTAAAAAATACCCCTTTTTTTTTGCTACACAATTGTTTTGCATAAAATAAAATAAAATCAAGTAAAAATAGATATCAAGAAATATATCGTAAGCGAAAATAATAATAAAATAGAAATTAAATAAAATGCATCGTCTTATATAATAGTTGTTTTATATTTATAAGAAAATATAATTATAAATATCCGAAAATTACGGGGGATTACATTCCCAAGCTTCTCCTAGTGTTTCGTCTCCCATTTACTTGAACCCTTGAATGTTAGCTCGTAACTCAACGGTCCTTTTGTGAGGGATGAATTTTTACAAGAAGGCTTTTGTGACTTCCTCCCATGATGTCAAGGAGTCCGGCTTCACATCCTTTTCTAACCAATCCATAGCTTTCCCCGCTAGGGAGAATTCAAACAATTTGAGTCTCATGTATTCTTGAGTTGCCCCACTTGCCTTGATAGTATCACAATAGCGCTCAAAATCCTTCAAATGTTTGTGGGGATGCTCATCTTCAATCCATAGAACGGCTTTTACTCAATCAATTTGATTAAGTTAGGCCGAATTAAAGGTCACTTCTATGGTGGGCAATCTAAGTGCCCTAGTTAAAGTGTATGAGCCTGGGCTCCTACATCTCTCAAAGATTTTGCCATGATTACCAAATCTCCAAATTTCTCTCTCAAGAACAAAGAAACCAATAGGTCCAAAAGTGATCAATAAAGTAAAAATTGTACTTCAAGTGAAATACGAAAATGTTTATGTGTTTTTTTTAAAACCAAACCCAATTTTCAAAAAATCAAGCATTTTGTCGTCCCCGGCAACGGTGCCAATTTGACGGGCGCTCCCCCAAGGGTCATTGAACTAAACCGAGGAGCAGGCTATCAAACAATATTTATAAACCTAAACCTAACGCTACACAAGTGTAGCAGCAAGTCAAGGGTCGATCCACAAGGAAGGCTAGAGTGAAGAACTTAAGCAATTCAACTAAGTTAGGGTGATTTAAAACTATAAATTTTGGTTTGAGAACTAAAGCTAGAAGCAAACTTGAAATAAAGGTTTTGAAATCAAAAATTCACAAACACTTAGGAATACTAGCTTACCCAACTATATAATAGGTGAATATGCCAATCAAATTGATAATCTCAATTCAACATTAGGGGTAATTGTGATCTTAGTTTAGCAAATTGGTTGGAATCATTTCCCAAGTCATCCAACACTCCCAAAACATGCTCAAACCAAAATCCCATTTTAGCTCTCACAAGAAATAGTCAAAAATCGATTAAACCAATACCCTAAACAACCCTACCAATCCCGTGCAAAGGTTGAACAAGTCAAAGTCTCTCTCTCTCTCTCTCTCTCTCTCTCTCTCTCTCTCTCTCTCTCTCTCTCTCAAAGCCTTGGGTGGCCAAATCCAAAACCAAGCAAGATTGAAAAACCACAATTTAATTAACAAAGATGGTTGAAATGAGACATTTATATCATTTTGGCATTAATTGGTTATAGTTGGGCTCCCTAGCATTCCTAAGCAAATAAACTACTCACTAGACATCTTAGGAAGCATTGAAACAACAAAAACAACAAGTAAAAGCATAAAATTTTCCATGGAAGCAACAAAAACCAAACAATAAAAGGGTATTCAAGAACTTGCGCAAAACTAAACCAAATTTAGCAAAACCAAGTGCAAAAGACTCACAATCAATAGGAGAAATTKTCTAGCAACAAGAGAAATCAAAATTGAAAGTAACAAAAAAACCCATAAAAACCTAGAAAACAAAATGTGCCAAAAACATGAAGTAAACGTAATTGGAACAGAAAACAAATGCAAGAATTGGATTTACCTCGAAAAATTAAATGGAAAGCATATAAGATTTGCAAGAAATGTTTGAGTATTGAAGATTCTAGAGCCCAAACAATATCATGAACACTGACTTTCTCTCTCCTAAGCTATAAACAAGATGACGAAGAAGATGGAAAATGAAATTGCTAAAATCTGAAAATGTAAATTCTAAATCTTACTCAAATTCTCTTACTACTTCATCTACTATCCCTTACTTGTTTTTCTCCTAAAACTATATATACTAACTCAATTACAAGGTTTATAATAATTACAATAATGACATTACTAATTTCCACATGTGCTGAATGCTTTTCAAAAGTCAGGTCAAACGTTGGTCAAACGTCGGAGTGACACGTAGGGGCGAGCCAGGGGCGGGCTGACCTGGAGGCGCAGGCTGCAGGGTGGATGCGCGGGCGCGCCAAAACGCTACTGGAAAGGGTTGTAGGCACGGGTCGTATGCGCGGCCGCCTTGATGCGCGTGCCCTCCACTAAATGTGCGCACGCTCAAAAACCATTTTGGAAATCTTGGTGGAGTTTTGCAAGCGCGGGTTGCAGGCGCCGGCTGCCTTGGAGCGCGAGCCAACCTCGAAAATGCACGCACGCTCCATTTTGCTTTTGGAATTCGAGTGGAGGGTCTGAAGGCACGGGCCAAAGGCGCTGGCAAAACTGAGGGAGGCGCGGGCGCGCCTTTTTGCTTCTGATTGCCTTGCTCAACTTCCTTGACTTCAAATTGCCTTAACTTCTCGCTCGGTGATCGGATTGCAGCTTGTAATATACTGTTGGAAAGATCTCAAAGTCTACTTTCCAATGAAAAAAGTCTSACATGCAAATTCACATTGTGCAGAAATATATGGCTCGAAGAAGATGTTAGAGTATAAGTTCAAACACCTTAAGGCTCAAATTTAGCAAATAAAACCACGCCAACAAGTAACAAAGCTCAAAACTAGCATGCGCACACTTAGGCAACTTGAAAACATTCACAACACTTGCAATTGAGTGTATAAGAAAAGAAAAGAAGAGAAAACAAGTGAAAAATCTATAAAAACCACGAAAAACCAACAAAACTCAACTAAACTATACAAAGTGGAAAACTAACCAAAAGGCTAGTGAAATGATATCAAAAACACACATGTTGGCCAAAATAAGGAAGAAATAAGTGCCTATATGTGACCATTTTTGGTACTTATCATTTGTGTTTATGGTATCCGAAAGGAAGCAGTATGAACTTAATTGGATACATAGATACTGACTTTYATGGTTTTATTGTGGACATGAAGAGCACTTCAGGGATGACCCATTTCTTAGGTTCCTGCCTATTTCATGGGGATCTAAGAAATAAAATTTTGTGGCTTTATCTACAGCCGAGTCTTAGTATATTGCAGCTGCTTTGTATTGTGCTCAGCTCAACTCTTATGCTTAAAGTCACAATTAAAGTTTTTTGAAGTCTATTTCGGAAGTGTTCTCATTTTATGTGACAACACAAACGCAATCAATATTTCCAAAAATCTTGTCTAGCATTCTAAAACCAAGCATATTGAGATTAAGCATCATTTTCTGAGAGATAATGTTGAAAAAGGTAATGTTGAGTTGGAGTTTTGTAGGTCAGAAGATCAACTAGCTGACATATTTACAAAACCTTTGAGCAGAAAATTGTTCACCAAGCTTCATACCTTGTTGGGCATGATTAAAATTAGGCAATGAGCTCTTAGGTCTTGACTTGTCTCTTTGGCTAGTCAAATGGTATGATGTCTTCCTTGCATATATATTTTTCTTTTCTTTTCTCTTTTTGTATATATTTTCTTTTCTGCTTTTTACGACTCACAAATTTCTTATGCGGTGTTGTACTGATCAATCTAGTACTCAAGGTACCTTGGCATAAGTCTTGAAAAAGAGTAAGTTTGCACAGACCAGTGGCAGACCACTTGGGAACCAGTTTCTTGATGCGGTTAATATCTGATTATTTTATTCTTATTACAAAATTATGGAATTAATAGTAGTGATGACTGTATTTATGGTAACTGTCACTTGTAAGAATGGATAATTGATTTGAAATTTTTCAAAATATCCGTTGTAAATCAATCTTTCCTTCTTATATATATCTATGCATGTGATCAAATTTCTTTTTCTCCTTCTATTTTCTATTTTCTTGATCATATATTTTCTCTTTGATTTTCTTTCCTTTTCTTCGACAATATATTGTCTCACAAACCCTAACTGCTCAATTCTTATTTTCTCTCTCGAATTCTTGAAACCAAAATTGTTTAAGTTTTAATTTTGTTCTTAAGTGCTTAATTAAGAGGAAATTTCATTGTCATCATTTCGAAGAGAAGAAGTATTAGACTGGTAGAAAAAGGAGGTTTGTGAATCACCTGACATTAAAACTAAGCAATCAAAGAAGTCGGTTGATGAAAAGATCGAAACAGTGGTGAAGGATGTTATGGAGGAAGAGGTTGAAGAAGAGGATGAACAACCACTGATTAGGAAAAAATCTAAAAACTAGCAGCTACACTCCCAAATCCACCACCACAAAAGCGATAACTCCAAAACCAACCGCTAAAACTGCCAAAACTCCAACTGTCAAAATCACAAAAACCACCACTCCCAAAAAGCCAATCCCACAAAAACAAAAGGATCCTACACCAGAACCGTTGGAGGAATCCAAGCCGAAGGAATAAGAGGAGGAGTTTGAGAAGGTGGAAGAGTCCGAATCAAAAAAGGAGTTGGAACCGGTTGAGGTGTCAGAACCGGGTGATCAAGAAGTTGAAGAAGAAGTGGAGAGGGAAGATGTTATTGTTGCAATTTCCATCAAAAGCGGTAAAGGAAGTTCAAAAGGAAGTAGAGAAACCCACCATTACTAAACAGCCACCCAAAACCACCACAAAACCCAAAATTCCCACACCTAAGACCACACCTAAACTAGCATAGAAGACAAAATAAAAGGAGGGTGTTGATGTTGAGGGGGAAAAGGAGGGTGTTAAGACTGTGGATAACAACGGTGGACGAGTGAAGACGGTTGCCAAGAAGGGTGATGAGGCTTCAAAAGACAAAGAAGTGATGTAGGAACCACAACCAAACCAGTCCCCTACAGACAAAAAGAGGAAGCAGGTTGCTCTAATCATTTCTGAGGGTTCAAAGCCCAAGAAAAGTAAGTCTATCTCTCCTACACCTCTGTATGATTTGAAGGATAGATCTATTCTGGTTGGGTTCTATATTGCAAAGAATTGGGTAGAACAAAATTTTCTGCATGTAGTTAGGGATGCATTAGAATTTCAAAAATGGTCTGTGTTATTAGCCAAAGAACTTGATGTTTTTATGCCTTTAGTCGAAGAMTTTTATGAACACCTGCGTACTCAGGACGATGGGTCCTACTTTGCTTTTGTTAAGGGTACTCCCATTAACCTCTTTGAATATAAATTGGTTGAAATACTCAAGGTTCCAACCAAGGGACTTGATGTTTATTCTCGGGAAAGTTGGCCCGCAGTTAAGGGAGTCACAACAGATTAGATCCAATCTAGATTGTTCAATGGTCCACCAGATCCAAAGCAGGGGTACACCATTGGCCATTTAAGGAGCCAATCATGAGGATATTTCATACAATAGCCTCAGAGATTGTGTTTCCTCAAGCACAAGGCCAAAGGAATGTACGGTTGATGGATAGTGTTTTGATTTTCTGTCTTATTGAACACATTCCAGTCAACCTCCCTGCTATGGTCCTTTGACACATGATCTAC
Organism: Bassia scoparia; assembly: GCA_008642245.1. Taxonomy (NCBI): domain Eukaryota; kingdom Viridiplantae; phylum Streptophyta; class Magnoliopsida; order Caryophyllales; family Amaranthaceae; genus Bassia; species Bassia scoparia. Next base: position 7,014 of record SNQN01002094.1, on the reverse strand, counting down.
TGTGTTTTGAAAGGAAACCGTGCTCTGCCAAATGGTGGATGGCTGACCCTGATATTCAAAAATTGGAACATTCATAATTTCATATGGTGGGAGACTATGGTACCATGTCTCATCTCACCAATCAGATTATAGGTCAAAAGGGTATGACATATGCAGGTGGCGTTTTAAGGATAAAGGATGAAGGAAAAAGTTCTACAGGTCTTGCTAGGGCTATTACACAATCAGTTCAAGTCACATATGCCTTGGTGAAGCAGATGAGTGATCAGAATCAGATGATGCAGAGTATGAAAAACAGTGTGACTCAGCTATGCTCTTCACTTCAGGAATCCTATAGGAGAGTTGAGACTTGTCTTGACAATGTTGGCATTCATGGACAATAGGATCCTGAAGAACAGGAGGAGTCATTTGAAGTTATTAATGATGGTGCTGATGAACTGGTTTCAAAGGAGAATAAACAAGAGGAAGAGGAGGACAATGAATAGGATGCTTCAGAAACTCTTGAGGAAGATGAGGAAGCTGATGGGACTGAAAATTACACTGGAGAAGACTAATTTACCTCTATTCTCTTATTATCTTTTGCTGCTAACCCCTCCTATTTCATGAAKTTTGTATRTGGTTTCCCCCTCCCCAAATTACAAAAACATTGCTCTTATGTAATTTGGCCTACTACTAGTTTGTAATAACTATTTAATTAGGACAAGTAGCTTTTGGTAATCTTTTGCAGGAACAATGGTAGCATCAGCATCCCTAGAATGCTTTTTGACCCCCCTGAATTAGCTTGAAATTAATATAATTAGTAGTTTACCTACTGATTATGTTATGTTATTTGTTTAATTTTTTCTTGCTCTTTGACTCTTTTGATGATGCCAATAGGGGGAAAGCAAGTGAAGTTCTAATTTCTTCTCCCGGTCTCAGAGGGAAGCTGGTCTTATGAGTTATAATCTATAACATACAAGCCAAAGGCTTCCTTAAGGAGATTTGCTCGCATACAAACCTAACACTTTTGCTTTATCTGATATTGAAAATACACAATTGCAAAAGTACTCTCTCTCTCTCAAAGACAAAACCTAGCATAAACCCGAATACTACATAGGTTTGAAAAGACTCTCATTCAAGAATTTTAGGTTAAGTATTTTTGAGAAACAAAGTGTTTTCATTGAGCATTCTGTGAGCTCAAATTGCTAGGGAAGTTGATCAGGGATCAGCTTCATTTAAACCATCATAGTTGGTGGTTGAGTTGAACTTCCATAGGTGAAAGTTGGGGACCTTCTTGTGCAACAGACAAGGTTTTCCTTGTAGATACCTACATTTGTCCCTAGTCCAAGACGGCCAATGATAAGACACCCCTCGTAACACACAAGTCAAATCGAGAGAGCTAGGACCCTGACAGACCCTAAAAAAGGCAAGTTCCCTTACACCGAGCACCTCTTCCATACATTTAGCACCTCAGAAAGTAAGTTTTAATTTTCAAATAATTTTAACTTATTTTTAGACATTTTTCTAGAATTTTTCTAAATTTTTCTAAGCATTTTTGTGTTTTTTCTGAGTTTCCTACAATTTAATTAATTTTGTAATAATTAATTAAATTATCAAAACAACTCCAAAATTCACGAAAATTTTTTACAAAAAAGATTAAATTTCACAAGGAATTTTTTACATCATTTTTCCATCATTTTTCGATTTATGGTTTAATATTTACGAATTTCTTAAGCAAAAACGCAAAATCGAGCAAAGCGGGCCATCTTAGGATATTTTGCCTCGAGACAAGCGTCTCGAGGAAGCCAAATATCTCGAGAATCGCAATATAATCAACTGCAATCGTATAAAATCACGTATATATTTAATTTGATTATATCACGATTTTATTTCATTACGATCTCGCTATTCAAGGCAAGACGAATAAGCCAAAATGAAGTAAATACTGGCCGCAATTGCGCCCACTTTTGGGCGTAATTGCGCCCACTTTTCGGCGTAATTGCGCCCAATTCTTACGTCTATTGGCCGATTTCGACCCTTGCCTATAAATACGAGACCCCCCCCCCTTCAACCTTTTCACAATCATTGAACGGTGATAAACTCTCTCTCTCTCTCACTCCAATACTCTCTCACAAATACATTCAAATACATTTAAATACTCTTTCGCATGAGATCTAGGAGGTTCTCAAGGGTTCTAAGGCTCGACGAGGGTTCCTAAGGGTCCGAAGCTACGTCCTTGGTCATTGACATCGTGTTGCGAGGTAGGTTTGAGGCTAACGTCTCAATTCTAAACCCCCTTTTGCATGCTTGTTTAGATATTCGACGACTTTTTATGTAACTTTGCATGTAATATTGACTAATAACAGCTTGGCAATCCAAATTAAAAGCAACCTTAAGGCATAACTTTCAATTCCTCGCACGAGTTCTTTCATGCTTGCCTCACACCCATAATATGCTTTAACAAAGACCGGCAAATTTTGTGTTTTCCCGCCTAATAAGATAACTATGGAAAACCGGCATTAGGCTCCTGGAATACGTAATTAACAACACATGCCACAACAAACTAGACACTATTTGCATAGTATTCTGTTAAACAACCAGCCTAGTAACTTTGCATGCTTAGGGTTTAAAARGGAAACTTGTTTGTTGTTGTCTTTCGGATAATGAACTCACAATAATTGAGTAGAGGTCGCTAGACGCCGGGGTGGGTGTTGTGCACTACTTCACCCTTACCCTTGTCCCCTAATCCAAACCTTTGGTGCACTACCAGACATYGAGTCCTTCGCCTTGCTTTATACAATTATAGGCAAGGCTTAAAACGGGTTCCGCAGCTTCCCAAAAGAAGTGCGGTGGCGACTTCCTTTACTCATTTCGAGTATAAACACACAACTCCAAGCATACTCACAATATGAAAAAGGCAATAATTCAATTCTAGCAAACAAACAAAGCTGCACTTAAGCTGTACCCCCTGGAGCAGAGGGACCGGACCCAGTCCAGCCCACCCCGGCGCCCGTACAGTCCTCAACCCATGTTCACAATTTAGGAACATCAATTAGACACCAAGTGTCATCAGACACAAGATGCCACAACCTCATGCCTCCCCATCGAAAGGCATAAAAAAGATTCAATAAACTAGATGGCGAACGGGCGCGACTCCGTCACCATAGCTAGATGAGATCTCAACTAACCCCATTTTGGTTAAAATCCTTTTGGATAAAATCCTTTATGAAAATAATAGAAAAGAGACATGTTGATCAAACGGCTCTAGAAAAGTTGCGAATGAAATCGCAACCCCAACCCCTGATTGTCAATACTCCAGACGTGCACAAATCTAGAGTTTTATTGCTCATTCTTATCATATTTAACTGTTAATTTTTTATCAACTCCAAACAAGACCACAAATCACATACCAATTATAGGTATATTAAATTCCTTTATTTGACAAACCTATTGGACAAGCCAATCAACCTCGTCATTAAGACTTGCATACTTCCCTTTACTCAATTCATACATCATGTCARGAACGAGTAATAAAATCACCTCATAGAGTAAGTTACACTTGACTCCACTTAATTTATCTATATAATAAAAATACCTCATGGAGTAAGTTATACTTAACTCCGCTTAATTCATCCCTGTATTATAAATTACCTCATGGAGCAAGTTATACTTGACTCCACTTAATTCATCAATAGACCAAATTAGTTAATTCAAGACAAATGACTAATTAACAACCTCCATTACAACTTCATGAATAAACCAATTTCCACAATATTTCTTAATTTCCAAAAATATTGCCTAAGTCGCCAATAAATAACGTATTCGTGACTACCGAATAATTCCACGGAAGTTCCCTACTCATGACACTCCGTTTCCAATATCCTCTAGCATGCACAATAATCAAGGATTTTGCAAGTAATACGTACTTGGAATAAACTGAACGAAAAGCCACTTTGATATACTCAGAAATCAACTTCTACGTCGAAGTCTCCTCCTAATCATGTTACAAAACTCGAATCAATACACTTGACACCTAATTTACAACAATACTAAGTAGTTTAATAAGACTCAAAAAGTCACTAAAATCATATCCTTAATTCTCACAAAAATCCCAATTTAATAGTATGAATATTATACTATAGTCTTAGCTTGAAAAATCATGAAAATCTATCTTTTAAATAAGGAACTCAACCCTTTTAATTTGTTTAATAAATCTGAAATTTTCCTTTTTCACCCAAAATCATTTAACAATTCAAAATATACTTATACTAGTAACACAATATATAAAACCATTGGTTTTGAGTGAAAAACCCATTATTTTCCATGACTCCTTGCTTCAAAATATTTGTTTAAAATCTGAAAATTATCCAAACTTGCAAAAGACAAGGTCTCAGCTTGTATACATACATAATAGTTCATAAACAAGTTTAATTCAAACCAAAACATGATTAAAACCCATTAAAACCTCGAAATTCACTTGTAATCAAATCTGAAATTTTGTTTTAAACCTTAAAAATTCAACTTTCAATTTCATAAAATTTTATGTATCACAAAACAAGTATTAATCACTTCTTAACCCTTAGAACATGAAAATCCCCAATTAAAAGCCCTAATTTCATAATCAAACAAATCTGATTTTTTTTGTTTTAATTGAAATTACCAACACAACTCATAATGTTAACAATTCATATAGAATCATACTCAAAACATTAGTATAACAATTTGATTATAAAACTTCAAGAGTCAAACAAATTAGAAACATGGATTAATCYAGAGGAAAAAGAAGAAAACGAGAAGGAAGGAGGGGAGAAAGGACTGGCTGGACTGCAACTCCGGTGGGTGGCGACGACAGTAGGGCAGCGGCGGCAGCAGGGGCACATGACAGCAGGGGCAGCAAAAACCAGCAGTAGGCAGCACACTCCACGATCATCTTCTCTCTCTCTCTCTCTCTCTCGTTTTCCTCTTTGTTTTTGAAAACCAAAAGTGGCGTGCAAGTGTGTTTAGGACAAAATAAAAACCCTTTAATGATTTAGGTTTTAGCTAGATAAATTTTAAATATCTTTTTAATTTTATTTAATTTATTTTGGATGAAAGAAGATAGGTTTCTATCACGAAAAGATATTTTAAGCGAAATAGAGTTTAAATAAAACGTATTGTTTTTATAAAATAACGTAATATATTTATGAGAAAATATCATTGTAAATATATGAAAATTACGGGGGATTACAATCTACCTTCCCCCCCCCCCCCCCCCCCCCCCCCCCCCCCCCCCCCTTAAAAGCAAGTTTCTTCCCGAAACTTGCCCAAAATCCTCAATCTCTCAGAAAATTTCCATAAGGAAAGATAATTCTATTGTTGTAAACTACTCCCTGTTTCACTGAATATACTCACTGACATACCTTAGGGCACGATTCACACCACTTTAAGTATGTGTTCCAAAAAAATCATGCCTACTAGACCAAATCAAGCACTTAAGAAATAATTGCCAAACATAGGCACAAACAGGACAAATGAAGTAATAAATAAACAAAACAGGGAAAGCAAAAAAATTAATTCGCATTCTAACCCCCCTCCCCCCCCTAAAAAGAAAAGAGTACGTCCAAACATCACCTCAACAAAAACTCACCTAACAAAACTCAGGATACTTCTCCCAAGTTTCCTTTGTTGCTACAGTATTGCCGACTTAGTAAGTCAACCAACAATGACCCAAATCGTATCATTCTCCGTCTTAGTCTTAGGTAAACCCATAACCATGTCCATTAATATTGAATCCCACTTCCACTCGGCTCCTGCAGGTTAACCTTTTGGAAACGAACTCAGCTATCTCTCTWTTCATGTTCGGCCACTAATATAATTCCTTTAAGTCTTTGTACAATTTATCTCCTCCAGAGTCCTTTGTCTCAAATCACCACAATTTTATGAACACATTACTTGCCCTTAAATATTAGACTTCCATCCTCATTATTTGTAAATTTACTTTCATCATCATTTCTCACTTGTTCTTTAATCCTCTGCAAAAATTCAGCAATACTTTGTTGTTCTCTAATTACATCAAGTATGTATGGCTCAATTGACATAGTACTCAACCGCTCTTATCACCTTTCCATTCTTTCGCATAACATAACCAAGCTTTTTTTTTATGCATTAGTATACAAAACAAATCCCTCACTTCCATCAGGCAATGCTAGCACTGGGGCAATTGTCAACCGATCCATTTTGAAGGGTTTGGAAACCTAACTGAAGGTTATGTGATACTCAAGGGGGGGGGGTGAATTGAGTATGCTTATCTATTACCAATTTTTCTTCTTTTGTTTTCGAACTTAGTGTGAAGAACCAGTTGGATTGGTTCCTATACGCAGCGGAATATAAGTAAAACAATAAAGAACACACAGAATTTAACGAGGTTCACCCAACTCTGGGCTACGTCCTCCTATCCTAAGTTCTTTTATTAATCTACTCCGAAAAACAAAGAACTCGCTCACTCTGCTGTTTCCCTACTTCGGGAACCAGCACACCCCACACTCAACTCTAAATGTGCACTCGACTCACACTCGTAAGTCCAACTTTGTGTTTGAACTCACAAACACTCACCAGGCTTTCAACCCCTCTGTTGAATGCCTTTACAATAGAAACTTTCTCTCTTATGATTCACTTCTTAAAAGCTAAGTAAGAGAATGATTAAGCTCGTCTAACGCTCTTGTGTGACTCAAAGTAATAAACTTGTGCTTTTGTTTTTTTCTCTCAAAAATTCTGCTCTTTTGATCCGTGAAGAGAGTTATGGAATGTGGAAGCATAGATGAGAATTTATATGTATATTGACTTAAACCCTAGTTTCCATAAATCTATACTTGCCAAACAAGGCAAGATTAGATTTATGGAAAGTATTTATATTGTTCGATTTTATCCTAAGMAAATAATCGAACAGAATATATACTCCAAGGTTTAAGGCAATATACACATATTCATCTATATTTCCAGCTGCAAATATCTTTTCAAAATATCCTTTTAAAATATTTTAGAAAAATCCTTTTTCAAAAC
>SNQN01002093.1:18724-80011 GCA_008642245.1 Bassia scoparia | reverse complement strand
ACTACTTTTACGAATTATACAAACTACTTTTATGAATAATATGAACTACTGTTCTGAATTATATGAACTACTTTTATATTAATAAAGTGAATTGAAAATAAAAAATTCAAAACTTATTGAAAATGAAAGAAAAAAATGGAGAAATCCAAAAAATGGACCTTGTAATTGGTGGACTTCCCTAAATTGAAATGCAACAATGAATCATATCTAAATCATAAAAAAATTGAAATGCAACAACATAACACAACAACACAAGTACACAACGCAACAACAGCACACAATGCAACAACACAACGCAACAACACAACGCAACAACCAAAAATGCAACAACAGTAGCAGCAACACAGTGCTGCTGCTGCTGATATGGCGGTGCCGCGGTGGCGCACTGGCAGGAACATGGCCGAGGAAAGAGAAAGAAGGAGGAGGAGTGGGCGTCGACACAACAACACCACAGTAYAACTAAAACAACGCAGGACAACGCAACAACAATAGTAGCAGCATCGCAGCACTGCTGGTGGTGCGCCGCCGGGGCATGGCCGAGGAGAGAGAAAGGAAAAGGAGGAGTGGGTCTCGGATCTGCAGGACAATGCAACAGCAACAGTAGCAGCAACGCAGCACTGCTGCTGGTGGTGGTGGTGCGCCGCCRGGGCGTGGCCGAGGAGAGAGAAAAGAGAAGGAGGAGTGGCTGTCGGCTCTGTAGGACAACGCAACAACAACAGTAGCAACAACGCAGCACTGCTCGTGGTGGTGGTGGTGCGCCGYCGGGGCATGGCCGAGGAGAGAGAAACRAGAAGGAGGAGTGGGTGTCGGCTCGCCGGACCTGGGCAAACAACAAAGAGGAAGGAAAGAAGTAGAAAGAGAAAGAATAAATTGGTGAGAAAAAGCAGAAAACAAAACAAATTGATGAGAGAGAAGAGATAGAATCAAAAGCATAACGGACAAAACCTTAGGATTCTGAGCTATAAACAGACTCCGTTACAAWAAATTAATGGACTCCGTTACTTTGTTTTAATGGGCTTCCTCATTTACAAGGCCACACCATATTGTTAAATTGTGGCAGGCCACATAGAATTGTTTGTCTTTAAAAAAATAATCTGATTCTCCAAACTCAGCTCTTGATTTTTTTTAATCCAGTTTCGAGATTAATTCACTTAATAAATTACATATATCTTGTTGTGCACTGTTATTGTTATACTCCCTTCGATTCTTTTTACTTGCACCATTTTTTTAGGAGTCAAAGTTAGTAAACTTTGACCATTTTTTTTGGCAAATTTATAATGTATAATATAGTCAWTTGAGATGTTGTTAGATTCGTCTTAATGTATAGTTTATTAATATCAAATTTTTATAATTTTCTAAACAATACAATTTAAGTTATTATTAGTCRAGTTTTATCTTGAAGACTGTGCAAAATAGAATGGTACAAGTAAAAAGAATCGGAGGGAGTACACTTTAATATTGCATTTTGTTGCGGATTTTTTTTTTTTTTTTTTGTGAAAAGGTAAATATCATTAATAAAAGCTCAAAGACAAAACAAAGCACAAATGCTAAAAGCCACAGAGTCCAAAATGATTACAAAGGACAAACAACACAAAGGGAGAAGCAAAAGCAAAGCAAAACACACCCTAACACAAATTACAAAACTAGGAAAGACTTACACCATTCCAACTGAACTCTACTCACTTTCCTAGGCAGCATAMATTTCACTCGAATACTAACATCATGCAAAAGCTGGTGAATACACCTCGAAGGAGCCTTAATGCAATGATTCCATACARCTTGATTTCTTTGTTGCCAAATGATGTATAAAAGGCCAACATAGTAAGCAAACAAGATATTTCGCCGGAACCTGCCTTTAGTATGCAGAAGGCTCTATAAGCATGAGCCAAGATCATCAGTAACAATGGGACTAGCCATAACAGAGGATAGCAAAGCACAACAAGCTTTACTAAACTGACACTCAAATAAAAGGTGACTAATAGTTTCATCCCCAAACCACACAAAGGGCAAGAAGCATCCTGCACAATCCCGAATTGTTTGAGAGTAGCCTTCACGCGAACTCTTTCCCACGAAATCAGCCAACAAATGAACCGATGCTTAGGAATATTTAATCTATTCCAAACCCAAGAACACCAAGCAACATCTGAATGTTTTGTACAAAGCCAATGATATACACTAGACAAAGTATATCCCTGTGGTCTGTCCTTCCAAACATCTCCAGTGAATCCCATCTTCAACTGCTCCTTCACTTTCCAAATCTGCTTCCAAGTCCAAGGAGTAAAAGAAAAAAATTGGGTAAGATCCACCAGAAGGTGGGTAGCCTTAACCGGATGTGTGGTAACAAGAAAGTCCGAAGACTATTCCCGTCCTTGTCATGGACTCAGGGGAGATGCCAACCATCTCCTGTCAGGGGAGATGTCAGGGGAATTTACTGCTGCTCTAGCGAAATATTTGATGCAACTCATGAGGGATGAGCAAAAACAGTGGGTAACCGGCCCGGTACCTGGAACCGGTCCGGAACCGGCGGTTCCGGAACTGGAACCGGTTGGATCGGTACCGGTTCCGGTTCCAAAAATGAGGAACCGGTGGTGACCGGTTCCGGTTCCGGGTACAAAAATTTTGGAACCGGTACCCAGTGGGTACCCAGTGATACCGGTTCCGGTACCGGRTATCCGGCACCACCGGTTTTATAACCAGTACCAAGTAACTGGTTATGACTTTTGAGTTTATTAAAATACATTTGTTAAGGTAAAAAAATCCAATTTATATAAACTATAGAAATTTGAAATACTATTGTATAAAGCATTGTGTTTTTGTGGCCAAATACACATATACAAGTATGAAATTAGCTAGATAATCTTTGCCTTTTACTTATTTTTATTTTTTAAAAAAGCTAACCGGGTAACCGGTTCCGGAACCGGTTCCCAGCGGTTCCGGTTCCGGTTCCGGTTCCAAAAATTTTGGAACCGGTCCAACCGGTTCCGGTACCGATTCCAATTATTAGGAACCGATCGGTTCCGGTTTCGGTTCCGGTTCCCCCCAAAATGACCGGGTACCCGGTCTTGCTCAACTACTATTCAAATTTGTCACTCGTTGTAGGCTTACACCAATAAATTTCACTTTCAACTTCATTTTTACATATTGATTTTGTCTTTTCGATTTATTTTTGGCTCGTGTTGTAGTAAATTTTGCCTTTGTGCATTTATGTCTTTTAAACCTTTGCTACAATTAAACTTAAGATGACATGCCCTTGAAACTTGCGATTTGTGAATATAATTCGACGATTAGACAATTTAAATGACATATAGGATGTTTTTTTAGTTGAATATATATAGGCATACAGTCAACTTGTTAATATATGTCTTTTAAAGAAGTTTTTTTTAACTTCATCCGTTTAAAAAAGTAACAACAAATAAATTTTCACGTATTTCAAGAAATATATTTTTAGGGTTTTGATTGAAATATTAAATTTATAAATTATAAGTCGTACAACTTTGCAATTGGTGTCAAAATTTAAGAATGCGGGAATCTAAATGATTATCAAGTAATGAGTTTTCTTCCTAAAACTATGTCAAGGAAATGGACTCGCTAACAAAAGACTGCATAATCCAACGAACAATCGATGACTGCACTTCAACGTYATATCTATCTCCCATCAGTATAATTATTTTGAAGAAAAATTTTACTTGATTAATTTAGATTGTATTTTACTTTTCAATGGTTATTGTACGTGCCGTATGACTTTCAATTAATGTAATTTTATCTTTCGCTTCAAAATAAAAAAAAAAAATGTAAACGAGCAAATTAATCAAAGTAATTTTAACCCAATGAAAAATGAGATTATAACTTCATTATATTAAAATTATTTTGATTAATTTACTCGTTTAAATCGTCAAAACTCTTCATTGAATTACGTGAAAATTCATTTGTTGTCACTTTTTAAAACGAAGTACTTAAAATAGCTCAAATATGATCATACAATTGATCAAAATTTAGAAAAACTTAATAATTACAATTTTGGTAAGATTGATTGTTTCTAGAGTTAATTTTTACGATTCAATTCTACACCTCTCTTTCAATCCAAAGTAAAATTCTGATCCTAATAACGTTGGGAAAAATCATAATGTTCTTTTAGTTTGTTAGACTAGGTTGGGATCCCTAAACATCTTTGAGTTTACCCAACATATTGTAAAATGGTTGGTGATCCCCAACTAATGTTTAGGGCTTCCTAATCGATGTAATATTCAAGATTTTATATTTCAATTCTACGTGATGTTTTATGGTGCAATGTTTATAACTTGCTGAACACCTGTGAAGATCATGTACGAAAATTGCAATCTAAGAAACTCTTAGCCTCCAAGACTACCAATAGTCCATTTGGTAGGGAGTAGGGAGGGTTCGAGAGGAAAAGACGGGCAAGAAAAGAAAATTAACATTTTCTGATATTTGGTTTAAAATTAATAAAGGAAGGGAAAGGAAGAGAAAATAAACTTGTTTTTCCATGTTTGGTTCAAATAGAAGTGAAAGGAATTCAACTAATTTTCCCATGTTTGGTTAGCCATGAATAAAGGAAGAAAATGGAAGGAATAAAAAATTAGTTTATTTTTTCTTTCCTCCTAAATTCCCCCAATTTTGGGAATAAAGGAAAGGAAAGAAATTGTAAAGAAACTTTCCTGTCAATTCTTTCAGGTTCATTTCTTTCCCCTCCTTATTTTTTTAACCAAATGACGGAAAATGTAATATTTCCTTCCACTTCCTTTCCTTTTCCACCATTTCCTCTGTACCAAACTGACTCTAAGAGACAAAAGGAAAGAAAATGGAAGGAATTGACAGGAAATACTCATTATAATTACTTCCCGTTCCTTTTAGCTGACATTAGTTGGAGAACAATCTCACAATAGTCATATAATTGATAAACCAGGTTTAATCACAAAACATGAACTATACACATTAATACCTAACCCATAAAACTAAATGCACTAGGTATACATGTTACAACAATCAATTAAACAAACAATGAGAACATAACTAGTATGTGTTTTGTGGATCAAACCTTCTCCTCCTTTCACGCGTGTAGTATGGAGTCTCATCTATTGTCCTCCTCACATAATCGATGAATGGTTGGGGTGTCCGAGGGGACCCTTCAATTTGAGGAGAAAGGCTGGTGCGCTCAGGAGTCTGAGGTGCGACAACATTTTGGCCATGAGGTGATAAATGCAAGCGAGTACTTTTAGGTTTGTCTATGAAACGAAAATAGATGATGACCGTCAGTATCAAGAGAGTTAATCCTGCAAGGGCTGCAACTCCAGCCCATAATTTTATAACAGTTGAAGCCTTCTCCTGCCTTGCTTCATAAATTACATGTATATCTACTTTCTGGCCTGTTGAATTATATACCAAGTCCAATCAGAATTGCTTGAATAAAATCACATACATACATGAGCACATAGACAGCCTTACCATTGACTGGGAGAAAAAATGTGAGCGTGTCCTTAAAAGGCTTTYGTTTTAGGACTTCGACCTAGATAAGACAGAAACAGGGAAATAAGTAACAATTTCACCAAGTTACATACATGAACCCTTGATTCCTTGCTGTCAGAACCAAATCTTTCAGTTTCTCAACAGTTAATCATTACCATGAAGTTTTCTAGTTTTCTTTTCTTTCTTTTTTTTCAATAGATATTTTAGTTACATACTTACATATAAATACATATTTTCTTAACTAAAACTTTGTTTAAAATAATAAATAAAATTCAAGTGTACACTAGGTTACTTAGCTAATGCTGAAATGTCTGCAACTATAAGAGGGGGTCAGACAAGGGGGGCCTCGTGGTCCAAAATTAAAAACAATTTTTGCTTAAGGATAMWTAAARATTTGTAGCTTAGTTGATTTTCTTGGGTACTCCAATATTATATGACAACCATGTAGCAACCTAGCAAGGGTTCAATTCCTATGACAAACATTTTTCCATCCTTATTTTTCACTTTCTTCTTCCTTTTTTTTATATGAAAACATAAAAACTATTTTGCCCCACTCAAATTAAATTTCTAGCTTCGCCTAAAAGTTGTATATTATATTGCATCGGCAATATCTTTACCCGTGCTTCAAAACTCAAAAGTATGTCAAAGTTTTTTCTTTCGGGGGATTCTAACAGTTACCTCATATAGTGCACGGCCACCAATGCCAGAACCATCTTTAAACAAGGTCCTAATCAGGAACAGATCTCGCTTGGACCAGTGGATGCTAACATCTGTACCAGAAAGGCAGAAATACAATTAAGTTCATTAGTAGAGAACARACATGAAACAGGTGCATACGCCAGTATTTGTGTGGCAACCTTGCACATCAGCCAAAAAATAAAAGCATAAAAAACTCAAGAAATCTCATTTCACTAAGTTTAGTATGAAGTTACAACAATAGCCATAGTTAATGAAATCATATATTCCCTCTTTTCACTGTTCACAAAAAAATGCTGTATTGACCAATTTAGTTTAGTCTACATGGCTTAATTATCAAAACCATATACTCCCTCTGCTCACACATGCCCTGTTTACAAAAAATGCTGTGTAAACTAATTTAGTTAGACTAAATGATAAAAACCTTACTACCTTCAATGATGATATATTACACATGCAAGATGCAACATACTTAAACCATGTGAAGTAGGATCTTCCACTATCTCTCCCTCTCTCCCATGCAATTGGGGCCCACAACTAACTCTCAATCACAATATCTATCAAAAGAGCCAGACGAACCAACACTTCACTACTATTCTATTTTTTTAATTCTTAATATACGTGGAAAATTAGAACCGGACATAGTTTTGTAATTGAGAGTATGAAACAGAGAAAGGTCRTGATTTTTCTCATAATGTACAAAGATGCTATAGTGCCTACAGATCTCAAGATCCCTAAAATATTATTGTTGTTTCAAAGCCTAATAGCTCATCTAAATTTCTAAACTTACTATACCTACTGCAGCTATTCAGATATTTCACACTTGCCGACGCTCTTTGTATAGTCTACAGTTAAAAGACTGTCGATAGTGCATACAAATTTAGACTTTGAAAGATCCCTAGTAGCAAAAGAAAGCAAGGATGTCCCTTTAGGGTAAATTGCAAATGTGTCGCACAATATGTAGCATAAGACGCATCTTTAACTTAGGATCACAAACACCATGGCACACCCACCAACACCAAGTTGGATAAAAGATGGSCATCAAAGCTACAAAGCATCCATGAAACAAGGATATAAAGCTCATTGATAAGATATGTCTCAAACAAGGAGGTCTAAATTATTTAAATAGAAACAAAGAAGCATAGCTTCATGTTAAAACACATAAACAACGCTTGGAGTCTAGGTCCCACTGCAGAATAATATTGATGCTGGCTAATATACAGACTTACCATGAATTGCAGAAACCTTCGCTAAACATACACATGAAATAAAAGAAATGAAACTTCTGCAGCCCCTCCATTTCTATACTCTTGCCATCCTTCCCTCCCCAACAGTAGGCCACAAGGCCAAATAGTTATCTTACCCTTACATCTACTAGGATTGGGAATGTTCACAACAAACTTTAGCTTTGGGAGGACAAAAGAACACAAAATATTCAGAAAAGAGAACTTTTAGGCCAGGAAAAAATAGGGATCTAGAGGAAAGTATCCAAAGCAATGGGGTTTTGGAAGTGAGTGTTTCAACTGACTTCGAAAGCTAGAGTCATCAAGAAATTGCAAGCAGTGTACACTGTGACCATCAAGCAATCTGTAGTCTGAATACTCAAATGTCATGGCTTTTGCCATTGCCCTTGCTTTTGTTGTAACATTATTTCAGTCATGGTAATTCTCATGATATTGAAGATGGTATAATATCACAAATTGACGAAACCATTATCATATTGTATCGCTGGAGATAATGACACTGTAGTTCAACCTTATATGATGGCATCGAGTTTTGCCAAAATCCACACGGTGGTAACATAAATTTTCCTATTCTACACCGTGGCCTCGAGGTTTTGGAAATTCCACACCGTGACCTCGAATTTTTATTTTTACATACGGTGGCAACCCCTGACTTAACCTCACTTAATCTAACCTTAACCTCCACCCAACTCACCCACCAACCCAACCAACCACCACCCACAACCAACACCCCTCTCTCTCCTCACCTACGCTGCGGCAACACCCACCCCCACCAACAAGATTCGCAWSAGGTCACCACCCTCCCAGATTCGCGTTGAGCTAGCCACCACCCACCCGCGAAGGCCGCGACCAAAACCATGTGAAGAGATGCGTCGTGCCGCCACGAGCCACCGCCCACTAACCTCAAGTAACTAGCGTTGCTCAATTTCCCTCAATTTCATTTCCCCCCAAATCGATTTTTACAATTAGGGTTTATAGATTTGGGGGAAATGAAATTAGGGGAAATTGTTTGTTGCGAATTTAATTGGGGAAGAACCCTAAATGAAGAGTGATTCAAATTTACAATTAGGCTGCTCGCAATTGTTTGCAAATTGATTCGTAATTATTAGCTTGAATCACAAGCTAATTATTTGAACTGCAGCTAAGGGAAGAGAGAGAGAGAGAGAGGGGGGGGGGGGGGGTTGCTACGTGTGCGTGTGAGGTGGCGTTAGGTGGTGTTGGCTCGATTTGGGGGTTGGGGTGGTGCGGTGGTGGGGGATGCCGTGGTGTTAAAGGTGAAGTAGAAGAGAGAAAGGTGGTGGTGGTGGTGGTGGTAGGGTGGTTTGGTAGAGTGGGTTAAGTGGTTTGGTAGGTTAATTTAAGTGAGGTTAAGTTAGGGGTTGCCACCGTATGTAAAAATAAAAACTCGAGGCCACGGTGTGGAATTCCCAAAACCTCAAGGCCACGGTGTGGAATAGAAAAAATTAGGTTGCCAGCGTGTGGATTTTGGCAAAACTCAATGCCACCATATAGAATTTCCCTAATTTTTATAAGACTATATCAGTATATCTCAAATTCTCAATACATCTCGGTAAATACGTATATAAAAGAGATAAGCTTATGCACATTGGAGGTAAGTGAGTTAATAATGAAACATGGAAGATTCATGGCAAAGTTTTGAAGGCCATAATGCTCTGAAGATAATTCACCTAAGAGAACAAAGGATCCATGAAACCCCTCTTTAAGAACATTTCCACAATAATTCCAACGATCGTCGTTGATAATGTTGGCATGAATGCATGATGATATTTCATGACTGGATAAATGCATACTGACCCCGTTTCCATGAACATGCATCTACACAAGGCACATATACATTCCATAGCAAGTTTCTCAAATTATGATTCATGGAATACTAAATCACTAAATGAGCTTCAACAAAGGATGACAACAGAAGATTGAGACTAAGACCCTAAATGAGAACTTTGAAAACTTGAAAACATGATGATGAGACACATGAAGGTAAGCAAATTACCTGTATTACCCACTACTGTTATGATGCTTCTGTTGTTGTTTTGTGTCAAATTCAACTGTAAAGAATCCTGATACAGCATAGTCAGCAAATACATTGGGTTTTTTTTTTTTTTTACAAACTTTGGAAATCAGAGAAGACAGGACCCATTAACACACACAATACAAAAGTGGAAAAATAAATAAAAATAAAGAATGAAAGCAAATCTTTAAGATTCTGATGAACCATGTAATTTGGAAGATTTATAACAATTTTTTATATAAAATAGCTCAATGTACAAAATGTTGGGCTTCTAAGGAGCCCATTCAGAAGGTAGGAGTCACAAAGATGCAGATGTTGAGATGGATGCGCGTGAACACTCTACGGGATAAAATTAGAAATGAAGTCATTCGTAGGAAAGTTGATGTTGTGGACATTGTGAGTACGTTAAAGGAGAATTGCTTGCGTTGGTATGGACATGAAACACGGAGACCCAAGGAGCATCGGTGTGAAGAGTGGAAGAATGGGATCAAGGAGATTTCAAACGAGGTAGACAAAAACCGAAAATGACTTGATGGTTGGAAAGTGTTAGAAAAGATATGAAGCATTTGGATTTACAGGAGAATCGATTTTAAGGAGTGGAGTTGGAAGATCTTTGTGGATGACTATTTAGAATAATCACTTTATGTTCATGTAGTCAACCCCATTTATGGGACTAAGGCTTTGATTGATTGATTTATGAACAAGTAGTAGTGCGGTAAGTTGGCTTCTGACCAAGGAGCGAAGAAATCAACTTGCAATGAATCAATTAATCAAAGCCTTAGTCCCATAATTAGGATTGGTTGAAGAAATCAACTTGCAATTGTAGGAATTTGGCTAGAAATGCCGTTTTGCAATGGTATGAAGCATGGTCAGACACTTATATTTGTAACTCTCTTACTGAATAGTAAGAAGCAACAAGGCATTCGAGAAGTTAATGCAACATAGCGTTCAGACAAAATACCATTTGCGAGTTGCCGAGTTCTCATCATCTCTTATTATATTTGTGACACCATAATGTACAGGCATACAGCGTACAAAAACTCCTTACCTTGTCCATGTCCAAGATTGAAAATCCACCAACAAAGAGGGCAGATGCAGAGCCTGAGACATCCTTGGCTTCTCTCAATTTAGCATGGACAGAAATTGATATGTCTTGTCTCGTGTCTTTCAATCTGGTTACAGTATGCTCTAAATGTTCAGGAGAAAATGGGWAGAAAAGGCAATATAAATCTCCTGTGCCAAGATCCTTCCATGGCTTCACATACCTGGAGGACAATTAATAAACAGAAGGAAATGAGATGTAATCAGAAGGCTAGAAAGTGAGTAAATGCTTGATGAAGGGTGGAGAATAGTGGCAGGATCAGAAGCATACCCAACAAAGGCAGGCTCTACTTGACATTCGTGAGGAAGATCAATATTGTTGCTATGGGTTCCAATTCCAAGATTACTGCTATATTGCACAAAACAAAGTCAAAATCACACTGTTGTCAGTAAAAACTAGATATACCAAAATAGCCAAGATAACAGACAGAACAATAACATTAATTACATTTGGTCAACAGCCTAAAAAGAACATATAGATACTTTGCAGGCAGGTTCAAAGGGAATGCTTGCATTACAGAAAAATCGAGGCAAATTTGCAAACCTGAATTTGACTGAGAATTTATATCCTCCAGGAGAAGAAGGAATATTTGTTAAGGTGTCCATTGGAGCATCAACAAATATCAGATCTCCATTCAGAACTTTAACAGTAGTTTGCAGTTTCAAGTTTGAACCTTGAAAAGTAACTGTTGCAATACATAACCAATACGGATGGATTTAATATTACATGCAAAGTCTTCATGGCCTAGAATCTTATAACATGTAACAGATATAAGAATGAACACCTGAGGCTGTACCCTTGCCAACTGCCACAGCTTTGCCTGAAAGTGAGTCCACAGAAACAACACGTTCATCCCCACTTGACCATCGCCCTGATGCTTGGTCATTTAGACCTGTCAAAAAAGCTCAGCAGGGTTAGTTAACACATAACAGTATCCAAAAAAAGACAGAAGATGCAGAAAAAACGAATGCAGGTTACAATCTGTAAAATTGTGAAATGAAGGGTTTGTACATTTACCTTCTACGCTGAAGCTGAGATCACTGCCAGGGAGAAGAATTGGTTCATATGGATATATGTGAGCTCCCACAGATATCTACACAAACCAACTAGTAAATTAAAAGAAATCAAAATACAATCCTAAAAGGTTGGACCAATTTGCTAACAGAATGAAGTGAAACCTCTCTCCTATGATCAACAAAAAAATTCAATTTCACAAAAAATGCAATTTTCCCTGAAGCTTCCTTAGTTGTCAGTGTATTATCAGCAAGGTACAAGGTACCTTCAACTTTGACTGAAACTTTGCATCTCTGGGGACTCTTGAAATTTAATGAAACTATAGGTGAACATAACAAAACCAACAACCACTATGGCACCAAGGATCCCACACTTCTCAAAATTTTCACCTTAAAAACCAAAAGGCCAACACAATCTGATCAAGAACTATTTGCTAGCCTCATAGGGTCTTTTTGGTTAAAGGGCAGAGAAAGGACTGGTCATGAAAGGGGAAAAAAAGAAGCAAAAGTTAGAAAACCCCTCAAATCTGCTTGGTGTTTGGACGGGGAGAAGAGAAAGAGATCTATAATATGCTTTCAATTCAGTTTCCAACTTTTCACCATCCAAGTGGCTTGGTCTTAGCTTTGGCCATCTTCATCACTCGCCATCGCAATTATTTTCATTTTCACCATCGCCATTTATATTACCTGTTTCTCACCACCACTGCCCAAAGGTCATCGTTTTCTTCCCAAATTTTTCACTCAAATTTTTTTCTAAGTGGCAATTGAAAAGCAATCGATTAGGCACAAATTGAATTATGCAATCAAATCTATAAGGTAATTACACACAAGAACTAAATTGACCGGAATATGGTAATTTTTGGCCGAATTGGGTTAAAATTTTGGTAGGAAAATGATTCGCAAAAAATACAACAAAGTGGATGTTTGATTTTTTTTTTTTTTTAAAAAAAACTTTCCGGGTAGTTTTTTTTAAAAAGTGGAAACTGCTGGATAGTTGTAGGAAATTTTCCTAACAAATAGTATAATGGTTGAAGAAGTGCAAAGCCAATAGTTGAGTTTAAAAATATTTCGCACACTCAAACGCAGTGAATTTTTTTTTTCATGTTATAACAAATGTGTACAAGGATTGAAGAATTGAAAGTTATAATATAAAGAGTTTAAGTACTGTAAGGAGAAAAAATTTCTTTTATTTGGAATTGGCACACTATTTTTTTACCTGTACTCTCAAAATCTAAACCTAACGCATGCAAAGAAAATAATGAGACTTTCACAGAAATCTTACCATTCCAACTCACACTAAAGAATCATGTAAATGCAAATGTTGGTGAACCTTAGGTAAATAATTACCATGACATAATCTGACTTCTGTGGATTACCATCAAGTCTCACTGCAAGAAGAGCTTTACCATGTTGTTTTGCCTTTAAAAAAAAAAAAAAAAAAAAAGAAGAGAGAATTACTAAATTAACTGGGACGGTCACCCATAAGTAAACTGACAAATATATCATAAAAACAGTCAAGCAAGAGTTTTTAGAACGGAAAGGGTGACAACACTATGTAAGTAAATTAAGCTTAAGTCTCCAAGGTAATGCAATTCACACTTATACCTTGATAGTAGCACTTCCATCATTCTGATAAACATTATCAATAGCAAGAATATCCTTAAAGTTACTCTCAATGTCAAACATCACCACATCATTGGCTTCCAAGAATGGAGATCCTACACAAAATTGAATATATATAAATATATCAATTATTCGGAAAGATTTTAAAAGAATGATATCCAACAATGATCAGATAAAGTGAGAAGCATAATACCCAAATTATCACAAAAATGAACAGAAAGTTTGAGTTCAGCGCCAACAGCAAGGTGCAAAGTTGGCTTCCTCAGAAACCTAATTTGAGCAACCTTGAACAGGAAAATTGCATCAACAAACTAACTTTAACTAATCATGATACTTTGCAAAACAATCATCAACTAAGAAAACTAGCAATATGATAATGACTGTGCATTGTGCATACGATAGTCCAATTGCTTAGATTATATGAATGTCTGACTGTACCTTAGCCACCCTCAAACAAGAGGCAACTTCAATTCTTCCAGTACTAAGGTCTTTTGCCTGGATACAAGCAAGATTATTGCTATCAGTTGTTGTAATTCTATTTCCAGAAATAGAAATAACACCCTCTTGCAATTCCTCATCATTTCGTCCACAACATCCTAATACAGAGTAAGCAACAGATCCTGTTTGAGTATCCTTAGTGCTGTGACTGCTGTCCAAATTGGAATATAAAGGTAGAAGCTCCGATGTAGTATAATGTGGAGGCAGAATCCATGTAATTGGAATCCCTTGAGCAAGAGGAGGATCAGGCACAACCTTTACAATTAGTGAAGCACTGTAATTCCTCGAATTTAACAAGAAACCAGGAGACGAAAATTCGCAACTGAATGTAAGCAAAATTTTGCTCCTTCCACCGGACCTGAATTGAAGCAAAAATGTGCAAAAAGAAATGAAATTCAATTTTTTTTTTTATATATTATAGTTATCTTGAGATGAGAATATACTACCTCTGTTTCTTTTCAAATGCAACAAGTGCATTTTTTCACTATTTGCAGTTATCAATTTGACTAAAATTTGTGATTTGTATATAATGAAAAATATGGTCAAGTGGGATCTTGTTAGGTTCGTCTCGTGGCGTACTTCATAATATGTAATTTTTATTTCTTAGCCATATATAATTATAGATGTTTATGTCCAAAATGTTGTCTTGTAGAGCGTAAAAGTAAGTTTGTGGCATTTAAAAACAAATGGAGGAAGTATATGCAATGAAGTTAAAACAAGTGCATGCTGCATGAATAATTTGTTTGAGGAGCTAATAGCAGAGTCACCATAACTCGTACTCTCATGGGGAACATATAGAAGAAAGAAATACATATTCTTCCCAAAATAACTACCAACTGAAAATTACACTTGATACTTCATACCCAAACAAACATCACACCTAATTAAAACTTGTCAGCTAAATAAAATATTAGGCAAGAAAAAATTAGTCAAAGATTGTTCCAAACAAGGAATGGAGAAAGGGGAAAATCTCATTTAATCGGTTAAAGTTTGAATAAAAGATTGATAAGCATTACAAATGACATCTATTTAAGAGGAAGTTCTTTGATACTAGATAACTAAATGTGATTAAATGGAAGCAATTGAGCATTTTGATGATTGAATGCTAGTTATGCATTGGTTCAAGACTTCAAAAAATGCATATATCGATCTCTCATGCTATCATATATTCCAAATTCCACTATATATACTAATAAGTCAAATTTAAAAAAGAAAAGCAGCCAAGACCCTAAACATCCTGGTGTCATATACATCACTTCTCTGAAAAGTGCCTCTTCCTAAATAGCAACAGAAAGTGGATCATTTTTCATTAGTGATTTGCGTTGACAGTTATTACCGCTCTGCTTGGATAGCAAAGGAGGGAAAGGAAGCAGAGGGGGAAGGTGAGCTCCATTCTCCCAACAAACCTCTCCAATGTCGGACAGTTTGTGCTGGGAAAGGAAAAATGGATACCTCCCTCTCCCTCCCCTAACTCTTTACCATGAAAAATTACCCCCCTTCATTTCTAATTGTTTCTATAGTTTCTCTTTCTTTATCCAACAGAGTGAGGTAAACAAGAAAGGGACTGACTATTGAGAGAGAGAGAGAGAGAGAGAGAGAGAGAGAGAGCGGGGGGGATACCTTCCATAAAGAATCTTAATGAAATCGGTTTCTTGCGCGTACTCATTACTGATTTTGTAATTGCCATCATCCATATGTTCAAGAGGATGAAAACCTAATACCTAGTTATAAGTGAAAGATCCATTTAGTACGGGCAATAAAACAAAAATATCAGTAGAATAAGGTTGGTCAGTTGTTTCTACCACTATAACATAAATTCTGACCTTTTCATCCTCAATAGTCCACTTGTAATTTGCGCAAAGCTCGTAAAATGAAAACAAGTCTCCCTGCAGAATTCAAGGGCGTTAGTATCAGGTAAGTAGGCATGATAAAAGCGCTGCAAAACAATTGCAAAAATATTAGTCTGGCTTGCCTCGTTTAAGAAAGGAAAAATAGGCATCTCACGTCCAACAGCCAGCTGCTCACTCTGCACATTCAGGATAGCATCAGAGGGAATTCCTACTCTGACTTTCCCATTTGCTTGACAAATGACTGCTCGTTCTTTCCCGTAAAAAGTGGCGACAATAGTCTGGGAAAAAAAGTAGCAAGCACAATACATATACATGTCATTAGACATCGACAGTGGCAACTTGAACACAAAAGGGACACAAGGGAAAAGGTTGAAGGATCAAAATTATTTTCTTACAGATATTCCAGGAGCTATTCCAGATAGTTGTCCCWTGGAAGCATCAACTGCCACAGCACTATCATTCATACTTGTATACTCGACAGACACACCAATTCTTGGCCCTCCCTTGACAGTAAGCTGTAGAAGATGTTAGAAATTTTTCTACCAGGATTGATATAAAAATGATATCGACTTCTTATCCCTCCCAAGTGCCAATAAATATGATTACCCTGTTAATGAGTTAAGCCTACTCTCAAACTACATGAGCTCGGCTCGGACAAAGCTCGGCTTGAGTTGGGATTGGCTCAAGAGTAGACGAGATGATACACAAGCCAGGCTAAGCTCAGCTCAAAAAGCTCACGAGGCGCTTGAGTTATAAATTTAATTGGTTTTAAGACAAAATCAAGTTCAAATTTTGACCTTTTTTTGGACTACAGGTGCTGATTTTAGGGTTAAATTTGCTTATTTTTTAACTGTGAAGTTCACCACTTCACCTACAATTCGAGCCAATAATGATCTTGAACTTGAGCTGAACAATGACTTTACGAACATGAGCTTGAGCCGAGCCTATCACTATCTGGGCTCGGATCAGCTCATTAACAGGTCCAAAAATGAAAATGACACCAGACACTCCATTTTCGATTGGATTGGAGTACATAAGCTTTTGCCATATGGCACAAGCTACTTAAATGTTATGGTCTTTCAAATATCTAGTTCAAGAAGGTGTTCTATGCCCCTTTCATGGTCAAATTTTTCCCTTTTTATCCTTTTCTAAATATATACTCCGTAATATATTAGCCAAACAAAACAAGATGGTTAGAGAGGATTAAACCAATTATCATGTTGAGTTCCTAATTATGAATGGTTCTTTATAGCATTTAGACGTGAAAATTTTAATTTTCTCTTGTTCTTACATTAACTTTTTTCTTGCACATGCAGTTAAACTCAAAATATGATGATTCGATGAAAGTTGCATGTGCCTTAAAGAGCAACAGATTCACTTTCACAACATAATTCAATAATTTCAAAAAAAATTAGGTTCACAACATAATTCAATAATTTCAAAAAAAATTAGGTCCAACAGATGCAAATGTTATATTTCAAATGTTATATTTCAGACAAACATTATACTTCCTCCGTAACAAAATAGATGTTACACTTCAATAAAATATCTCTCACATATGTTATCAAAGTGTAACATCTATTTTGTTATAGAGGAAGGACATGAATTCACTACAGGAATTAGTAAGGCCACATTTAAAAAAGGGTTTTTTGTGAAAGAGAACCTTTAAAAAAAAAATGTAAGAAGGGACCTTTTACAAAAAAAAACTTGGCATTTAAAGACCAAAAACAAAAAATAGTTTGTGAGTAGGGACCTTGAGGCGTTGACGAGCGTTGACTTGCTAAGTGCTAACCAATTTGTTTTATAAAGGCACCAAATTCTACCTATTAAAGACTAATCATTCCTAATAAAACAACGCTAAAACCTATTAACCCCCCCCCCCCCTTTTCTCTCTCCTCACAACCACAACCTCCCACCTGAAACCCCACCTTGACCGAACCCGATCTATACCATCTCCTCCCAAAAACCCAACCATGACCTCCACCACCTCCTCCCAAAAAAGCAACCAACCATAACACCCCCTTGTTCAAACCCCCCAACCCACCATTTCCCACAACCCACAACCAACCATGAAGTACCAACCCTCTATCACCGCCACTAATGAACCAACCCACTCATGACTCATCCCGGCCCGTGAAATATCCCCTTTTTTCTCAAAAAAGTGGTTGGAATGGTGGTTGAATTTGTTGTGGTGTTGGTGGTTTGTGTCAATGGTGTTGAATTTGGTGGGTATTACTATTTTACTAGGAAAATGTAGGTAGTGGTGGACTGGTGGTGGTGGGTGGTAGAGGAGAGGGGTGGTAATGGGTGGGAAAGAAGAGAGAAAGCTTTAATTAGGTATATTTAGTTTTAATTAGATATAATTTTTTCATTAATATGTAATTAGTGTTTAATTAGGTTGTAAGTATCAATGTGGTCCTTGATCAGAAACTTTTTTTTATTTTTGGTCTTTAAATGCCAATTTTTTTAAAAAAAGATTCCTTCTTACAACAACAAAAATTTTGAAGATCCTCTTTCACAAAACAAAAAACCCTTTAAAAAATTTGTTGCAATTAATGAAAAAACTGAATAAACTCCAATTTACCCATAGGTCAGGGTTACAAAGTACTTATGATAATATAAAATGCATGACTGGAGACAAATGATTTCGTATATATTACAGCATCAGCATCACTATGGTCCTAAGGTTTGCGTCACTTGATAACAGGTATACAATATATACAGACTTTTCGCTTTTTAAATCACAAACTTGTGTCAATATATTATTAACCAAAGCCAATAAGAACTTTTTATTTCATTTAATAACAATAATAATGACAATAAAGACATACCATGTAAGATGCACCAGGAACCAAGAAAATATCACTGGGGTGTACAACGGGAGCAGCATAAACTTCAATTGTGATGGATTGACTGTAGATTTCTTTTCCTGACTGTTGTCTGGATGTAACCTGAATTTGGTATTAAAAATATAGAGATAAATAATTAATTTTAAAAAAAAGGCAGTTACTAATAGGATTATTGATTAACGAAAACTTACATATAAAGTGGTCACTCCAGCAAATCTGCCATAAACTGTAAACTTCGATGCATTACTATATTCCTCAGCAACCGCTGGAACATTATCACCATCTACAAGGTCAACTATTTGGTCCTTAATGTGCACTTCAATATTCATGTAAGCATACTGCCAAAAGACCAAAGATGATTTCAAAAAAAGATAAGAGTCAAATAGGAAATCTTCATTCCTATGATTGATTTAATATGCATCATTCAACTTACTAAACTATGCCTCTCACTCTAGAAAATGAAGAAAATAAATAAATATGATCAGTCTAAGAAATTGAAACTTTTACCCCATCTCTAGAATCTCTTGCAATGGCATACACCAAAACTCAACCTTGATTGGACAATGATGAAATCCAAGCAACTACCAACATAAGTGCGAAGTAGTACTTTTAATTGAAAGTATCATTTTATGTGTCAATACCAAAAAGATATATGAATTCAGTCTGCACAAACAACTATTTTGCCTGTGCAATCAGCAGATGTCCACACTGTAGCTCAATGTATTACTCTAAGCAATCAATTTTGATTCTTTTCCCTCTCATGTTACAGAATTTAAGTTCATTGCGCCATGGAATTGATGCATGAGGATCATTATACAGTCATATGACACTAATGTATGTCCTGAGCAGAAGACAATACCCACAAGCATAAAATGGACGTTTAAAAGTAACCTAAAACACAGCAATGAATGGAAGTTATAAGTGCGTTAATGAATAACATATGTCCTTTCGGGTCTAAAATGAGAAGTTGCAGAAGAAACTGAAAAATAATGGATTCCACGACTAACAAGGAAAGAAATCAACCTGAGAGGACTCAAAAGTATTTCCATCATCGGTTCCAGCAAGAAAATCGATAGAGATTAAGCTGCCCTCCTGCATATTTCAAGGTAGAATTCAATCTTCCCATCAAAAAATGAGGTAGCATTCGATTTCTTGTAAGTTTTACAGTCATCATATATCAAGGTAAACATAGTAACATACCATCAGGCTTATTTCTTTCCCTGATATAATCTTCAGCCAGTCCAACTCTGCAACTTTGACCTGAAACCAAAGCAAATTGATGTAAAATTAAATTTGTATGGCATAAAGCAGGTATATTTCGTAATCAGAATCTGCTAAATTAAACAAGAAAGATGCTGGGCAGTTTGTCAAGTGTATGGCACAGAGGGACAACATGGAACATATCAGATGAACAAAATACCACAAGTTGATCATGCATAGAAACCTTATAGAGAAAACATAAGCATTAAATCAGCTAATAAATAAATGGATAAATAAACATTAAAATTTAAGCACTGCACTGCAATGCAAATGACCAAAACTATTGCTTGAAATGAGAAAATGATTACTTACATAAATATTGACCATTTGACATTTTGACTGTTGCATTTACTAGTTAAAAGGTTAACCAAAGGTAGGGGACACTTAATATTTCTTAAACTTTTAGTAAATAAAAGGTTACAAATGCTAACCATAATTAGGGGACACTTAACATTACTTCACTTTTAGTGAATAAAAGGTTACAATTGATTAATATAATTGAACTCATTGACACAGTGTATAAGTTTTGATTTAAGAGGACACAACATAAAAACCGCAAAAACTCAAAGGTATCACATATAAAAACCCTTGAAAGAATGAGCATATGCTATGAAATGGACAGTTGAAGTAATTTCAGACATAAGTAAAACAGAAAAGGTCATATAAGAATCAGCATATGATATGAAAAAGGTCATAAAAGCTATGGGCGGAAGAGGAATAAAAGTACACGATGGAATCYATATTACCTTTTGTTCTTCCTGTTTTATAAAGTGGTGTTCCTAAACATTTCATCCCTTTCCCTCATTTATTTGGAGAATGGGCCAAAAGTTATTTCTTTGTCCCTTTTCCATACAACTAATTTTCCACCATTGAACTTCCTCATGCATCATGCTAATTCTATTTCATTATCTCTTCTACCACATTATTTAAATTGTCCCTCCTTTTTAAATTCATTTTTGTTGTTTTGAAAAATCGGATTGTTTAAAGCAAAAATCAGAAACTCAATTAATTTGATTGTTTTGCTCTCCTTAAGATTATTTTCTTTTAGTATTCCATCCGATTACAAAAGAGAAAAACTAAAGGGAACAGGGGAGTACAAAATGAGCAATAAAACGATTTATTAAAATGAGTACTTTACTTCTATTAATCCTTCATGAGAAATCAACTCAACTACTTTTAATCTTTAACTTTACTGTTGCAATACAAGAAAAGGACAGCTGTCAGTCTGTCACATACATACCATACCCAATTTTATTATATATATTTAAAAGACGAGAAGAGGGGAAAGGCACATAGATGAAACTCCGCAGCCCGAACCACCCAGCACCCATCGTTGGAGAAGGTGGCAACATCATGCGTAGAAAATGCACCATCCAAATCTCCCTAACAAGATATTCTTTTTGACACTGATCTGATGAGGTCAGTTAAGAAGTCCGAGCATTATAGGAAAACACTCTATTTGTAAATGGTATTAAAGCTTCAAGCACAGACATTGATGGTAAATACGAAGTAAGATCTAGTAAAGGACAATTTATATGTAGCCCTTAGCCCTAAGGGCTACATATAAGCATTTATACATTTTCTAATAATGGAAAGAATTTGGAAAAACATGACAAAATCACGCGAGGATCAAGGTAACTAATGTTTGATTCAATATTTTGTTTCCATTTTATACACCTTATACATAGCCCTAGCCCTTAGGGCTATGTTTAACATTTTCATTTAGTAAAATAGTAAAGTACTGTAATAACAAGAATTAATAGGAGGAGAAAGTTACCATTGACAAAGCTATGAGTGGAGGGGAAAGCCCTACATCGACGATTTTCACCACTGCAGTTCCCACACCTCTAGGGACCAACGTCAATTGTGAACACTGCAAGGTTGCTACAGACTGCATAACGTCTACTACTTGAGAGTCATCCACAGTAACATCCAGAAGACAACTTCCTCCAACAACTGAAAGATTCATCTGAAATTACAAACATTCAGATTTGAAGTTTTAAGAGCATCAGTAACATCAAATGTCACCAGCATACATCAGATGTCATCAACCAGCAAATAAGAAACTTGCACGACAAGCAATACAGGGAAAATCAAGAAAAAATTGGGTGTTCGACTAAAGGTCATTCTGAGTTCACACCCATGCAAGGGTTGGCTGGTAAAACGGTAGTATATGGAGCCTACTCTGTTATTAGTCAATCTCATGACCTATCGATTTTATTATAGAACCTTCAATGTATGCCCAAGGATAAATATTTCAGTTACTAAGAAATGGTGACCCCTGACAATTTCCCAGAACCTATTCCCTTTCAGTCCCATAAACACGTGTGGAATCTTGATCAAGAACCAATGGAAGGAATGAAAGATCAGACCGACACACAACCAGGTATATAGGAGCCTCCACCTGTTCTTTCATGGCTAATACAAAGGCATAAATACCAAGTGTTCAGAAAGAAAATATTTACCGCATATGACCTTTGCAATTGAACAAAAACATAACCATAAATATGAAAATTCTTCCTCCACATCAAATTAATTGCAACAAATGAAATTTCACGCATTTCAAAGAAGAGATTTAACAATGTAAACGAGCAAATTAATCAAAATAATTTTAACACAATTAAGTTATAATATCATTCTTCATTGTGTCAAAATTATTTTGATTAATTTACTTATTTACATTGTTAAATCTCTTCTTCAAAATGCATGAAAATTGGTTTGTTGCACTTAATTTGATACGGAGGAAGAATGAGTTTCAGTGTCGATCGTCCAGTAACAAAAGAAACCCTGTATACTCACTTTCATGTGTATCCAAAGTTCCATTCAAGTAAAAGCCTGGTTTTAAAACATAATTAATTAAATAGATAAAAACCTCCAAAGAGCACAAAATCTAGAAATAGATGTGCAGATTGAGATGTCTCAAAACTGTGTGAACTGTGAACTAATCCATTGAGAGCCATCAAAGTTTTAAGTGGCTTTTGTGCTAACTGATGTAAATTACAGAACAAGGATTTCCTTAACAGAACTTAAGCTCAAGCCTCAAAACTTCAATAGTCAGATATTGATGATTAATTGCTCACTCCTCCCCAAAGCCACAGAAGTTTCCTCATATGTTTCAAGATTTCCTTACCGAAAAGGCCCCAAAGATAGCTTAACCGATTCTTTACTTCAATTCCTATCACATAAGCACAAAAACACATTAATTGAATACCACAAGTACCTTTGCATCAGGATTGAAAAACAGCAAGCTGAATTCCGGGAATACATGTAGCATGGGGACAACCTGCATTTTGTAAGAATCATAAAATAAATTTATGAGATCTCCTATCCTGCACTAAAGCACCGAAAGAACACAAGAGCTGATTCAAAAGGGAGGAAAAAAAAAGACTGAACAAACTCTTTATTATCCGACAACATAATTATGACTAATAATCATGAAATAGTATAAGCCGTAATCCACACAGCTGGTTACTATTGCTTTATTAATATTTCTACTTTTGACACAAGCATAACTTCAAACGATACGGTGCTATTTAAGTATGTAAAATCTTTGAGGATTCCATGGTTTAACTCTTGTTCTCATATTTTTTTACCCATGATCAGACTGTTTTAAGATGATTACAGAACATACCTGAAGACGAACAGCATCCCGAAGAACATTTTCCGAACCATCAGATAATGATGGAAAGCCATATTTGAAATGATTCTGGGCCACGGCATGAACAATGCACTGGGAAACAAAACAAATCATACTGCATGATTAAACCATTTTTCAGCCAGACACTGCAACACCAGTGAATTAAGATGACAAAAATAGAAGCTAACATTGCAGCATCAGCACCAAAAGACCAATTTTACCATACTAGTTTTTCCACCCAATTAGAATGACAGAAAAAATTAAGAAGCTTATTATAAAAAGAGCAAGTAAAATACAAATATACAAAC
Organism: Bassia scoparia; assembly: GCA_008642245.1. Classification (NCBI taxonomy): domain Eukaryota; kingdom Viridiplantae; phylum Streptophyta; class Magnoliopsida; order Caryophyllales; family Amaranthaceae; genus Bassia; species Bassia scoparia. The sequence continues at coordinate 56,418 of SNQN01002093.1, read as the reverse complement.
ATGATTTTACAGTCATGTAACTAACTAAAGAACGGAATGAAATAAGACTCACTAAAGAACAAGTAGATTTCCCATCGATCAAAACAGAACACAATTGAACAAAAACAAATGACCAGCCAGAAATATTGCAAAAAAACATTAGAAAACAATTAATGATAGAAATACCGTGATGTGATTTTGATGATGTTACTGTTAAAACAAACATAAATCAGAAGCAAGCTTGCATAAAATATAGTTCAAAAGAGGCATCATTAACAATTGTTTCAAAGAAAAAAAAAACTCAACAGACCACTATTCTAGACAAAGATCAAGATACAGACATGAGATTCATCAAAAAGTACCCCAGGATACAGGCCCATGAACAATAATCACTTTGCTTAGATATTCCAACACTACCTGTCCTGATGCATTCTCCAGGCGTAAATATGTTTCCCAACTCGATATGGACATCCAAGAATTATAAGATTCATCCCAAGATGCCAGGTCCTGACAATTGTTCAATTTCCATTTTAAGGAAATAGAAGACGAGTTAGCAAAAGCAGTTCCAGAATAACTGATTCCAACTGCTGAAACTCTTATAGTTCGCCCATTTGCTACGGTTATAGGCATAGACCGGATGCGACCAGGATCACGGTCTGCTTGAATAGCATTTTGTATGATGTCCAGTTTGTTCACTGAATTAGTCACAAAAAACTGTCACTATTTTCTCATAAAATGAACACAAGACTAGTTGGCAAAACAACTAGAAAAATATTATTCTTCATTCAGAAAACTTTCAAGAGAGGATTATGAGCTATGTTACTTAGACTTGGATAAAATGTCTACCCAGATATGGGTGTCTGAGGATTGGACTCATCCATTTTGTAGAGAAAGGTCAACTTTTAAGTCAATAATGAAGCATCCAAGTGACGACATAACCAAAATCGTGAGATGAATGGAGTCCGAATAACATAGATCCTAGGTTTCGAGGTTCACAGAAACATATGGTATTCAGAAATGCTTTAAACATTATCAATTTTTCAAAAGAATCTAAGGTCATACACATGCCACAAGCAAATTTTTCGGAGACTGATGTCATTGTTACCGCTTTTTTATTTGCAAGATTTGTGAGCATTACTACAGTACTACCTACAGTTTCACAGAATAATCACAATTAGAAGGGTTGTAACTTTATCATGACTCTTCCGTGAGGTTTCTCTTTAATAAGTTTCTACTAATAATTTTGATGTAGCCTTTACAGTATCATATCCAGAGTAACTGACCAACTGCAAATGCAATACTTCCACTGTAATACAAAAAATGCAACACTTTCTCATTTACCTATCTTAGTAAGTAAAAAATGTGTAATGCAATACTTCCACTGTAATACAAAAAATGCAACACTTTCTCATTTACCTATCTTAGTAAGTAAAAAATGTGTAATGGAATACTTCCACTGTAATACAAAAAATGCAACATTCTCTCATTCACCTATTTTAGTAAAAAAGATTTTGAAAATAATGAAAATGCCTACTTGACATATCTAAACTAGTCCTTAAATTTTCCCTCCAAATTCCAAAAGGAAATCACATGGGTGCAATTAATTGTTTTTTACATTACTTTCTCTCCTATTTCCTACTTAACACACCTAAACTACAAATAACATTTTCTCCCCAGGAGTCCATACCATGAGAAAATGTAGCAACTAATATGTTAAGGATGAAGTATTAGTCTAACATAATCATTTTGCAAATTTAAATTCACAATTAGACTACAACTTATCACTTGCATTGGACATTCTCATTGACTTCAGTAAAATTGAAACATGGCAAGAGTTTAATAACCAAACATATGCAGGGTTATAAAACAAACCAGGTTCATCAGCAAGGACCACAATTGAAGAAGGAAGGCTACATTCAAGTCGCAATTTTGCCTCAGCAACCACAGGTAGTGGATGGTCATCTCCAACCAAATTCCCACGTTTGAAAACAAGTGTCTGAGTATTCATACACGAAATAAAGAATGGTGAATTTCCAATAATCAAGATAACTTGAGTTTTAGCTTCCTGCAGCATATAGAATCTTTGAAGAAAAAAAAAGTAATAACAGCTAGAGACTTACGAAGTTACCAAAATTTTCACATAAAATTAAGTATCCATGTTCTTCTGAATTATGGACCTGGTGAACTAGAGCTCCATCTTTTGGAAAGGTACACAATTCATCAAGAACATCTACTGTTTGAATATAATCGACTTCTTTCTTCCATCTCTCAGGTCCTCCAATGAGTAAAACATTTATAAGGGATCCAGGTGCAAGAAACAAATTATTCAATGTTTTCAATCTATCATGGGTTCCTGCTTCCTCCATATCAAACCAGTGACCACCAAACTTGTTGCCATCTCCAGCTTGACGCACAATAAGGGGAGAAAACGATGCAATAGGAGAAGATGCTTTTAACAATATTTGCCTGCTAAAATCATTGTTTACATGATTAGAAAAGGTTGCATGTAATGCAGCTCGACCCGGACCCGCAGCATAAAGGTAGATCTGGGCACAAGCGGGACCGGATTTAGATCGATCATTCTTCTCGGGTTCAGTAGTTGAATTAACAATTATGAACAATTCACTTCCAGTAGACCACTTAATGGATGAACTAAAAGCATCACATCGATGAAAAAAATCACCTGCAGTATGAAGAATGCATGAAATTTATATGACCCCACAAATCATTTGAACATTATTTAAGTTCACATGAAAGTTTTAGACAAGAAACTTCAAGGAATAGTACCATTAGATGCTTTCATCGCAACAGCAGCCTGAAGATGTGACCCTACAACTGTCTCTACAGGGAAGTCTGGCAACATAACCATTGATGAAGGTAGAGCAACTTCAATGTTTACCTGCATCACCAAAATTACAAATAAGCACTGAACACTAAGGCTTTGTTTGGATAACTAAGTGGGAGGGAAAAGAAGGGGAGGGTGATGAAGGGGAGGGTGATGAAGGGGAGGGAAGGGAAAGGGAGGTGTAAATGATGAGTTTTCCTTCCAAATCTCTCCATTGTTGGAGAGATCAATCTCTTACAAATTAATCCCTCCATTTCCCTCCCCTCCAATTCCTTCCACTCCACATTTGTTATCCAAATGAAAGAAATTTCATCCCTCCATTTCCCTTCCCTCCCTTTCCTTCCATTTCTTTCAATCCAAACATAGGCTAAGTAGATAAATGATACATTACTTACTGAAAAATCTTAGATTGTCTGAAAAGTTCTTTCACAACTTTTGCATTTTTTTTTATATATACTTAATATATTTTTTTTTTTTTTTTTTTTTTGTATTTTTAGCAAGCATTACCCAAGTACCCAACTGAAACACTGTTAAATCTAACACCAAACACATGCTTACATCTTCCTTAGAGTTGTTTAATTTCTTAAATTAACTCTACATGCAGCATGCACTAATGTACCTACCTCAGCAAGCTCAAGTCTAGACCGAGTTGATCTGATTCAAATCTACACTTCTACAGTTAAGATTGCCAGAACATATGGTGCTCCATCTGCTTTAAGGAGGCATACACACATTTCCTTCATGGATWGATTTAAAAGAAACWATTCATTTCTCTTTTAAACAATTGGGGTAATGTGACCTACGCACTAATTATCTCATGTACTTTCACAAGCTTCGCATGTGGTTTCTCCTCTATCTACTTTTTTTTATCATCTTCCAAAACTTTCAGTGAAAAAGGTGAACTGTGAAATTTTTTTTAAACAACAATGGTAGCAAGGTGCAAGTACAATTCTAGATTAGATTTGGGTTGCACTGCATCATTTTGATTGTTTTTTCTCTCCTTTGAGGCTTTGACAGTTTTGAACAATTCTGAAAGATTATTATTTAAATGGACAGAAATGGGTTGTTAGTCACTGTTTATCAGACGGACTAAGCGAACTCCAATCACAACCATCAATATCAAACCAAAATAATCACAACCATTAATTTATATAAATTAGGATCATGGAGAACTTAAAGGAGGTAGGGGTAGACCAAAGAKGACATGGTTGGGAGGAATTAGAAAAAATAAATAAAAAGGAAGCAAATGGATTTGCTTGAGGATGCGTTCTTTGATTGTAGGGATGATGAAGGACKCTGTTTATTGATTAYAACATGGAATAGTCATATTTGGTTCATGAAGTGACCCCACTTTTGGGATCCAGGCTTTGAATGATTTGTAAAACAATGATGGTGACTAATTGATTGGTTTTGTCACTCATTCACAAATTCCAGTATCTCTTAAGACTTTTAGAAAACTTGTTTGATAGAGAGGTTTTCGATGGAACGCAAAGGAAAGACAAAGAACTAAGTGATATTTCATCCTATCATGAACTTACTAACCATTGRATTCGGCAAGGAATCAAAATAGTGGGGGAAGGCTAGTTTAGGGAATCAATATATTGAAGGAAGGAATCAATAATCATTGGAGGTGGTCTGTCATAATTGTTGGAGGTCTGCYTGTTGTGGTGATCGATGGTTTGTTGGTGGTAGTCTGTGGTCATTGGTGGTGGTATGTGGTGGTTGATGGTGGACAATTCTAATTCGGCCTTACTCTTTCTCATTTCTCTCTTATTGGGCTTAATCACATAYTCTCATCCAACTCATTTCACACTAAGAAAAAATTGCCTAGGAGTCCAAGCACGGAGAAGTGTAGTGACTAATTTATAACGGAGTAACTATAATTTCTTGATGAAGGAAATTTCTTATCAGATAAAAAGCAGAACTAACATAACCCACTACTGAAGAGATATTACCTCATCAAAATTGAGATGATCAAAAATGGAAATGACTTTGACAATAACTTTACCAGGCCTTTTGGCCTGCACAACACCAGTAGCTGATACTGATAAAACACTATCATCAGAGGATAGCCACCTATAATCAGTAGGTGTACTTGCACAACCTACAAGACCACCAAAAGAATCATCATAAGGGACATAGCCAAGCATAAACTGGCTAATAAATTGAATCAGCCAAGTCAGGAGAAAAACCTCCCACAGCATTTAGCTCTGCTTCCTGAAAGATATCTGGTGACCATGGGAGCAAAATTGATGACAATGACGTACTTCCTTTTTCAACTCTCACAGGGTTACAGACCATAACTTCTTGCACAACCTTCAAAACCTACAGCAGAATTACTTTTATTTTCTTATTGTGCAGGATAGAGAGAGTTTAACCAGAAGTACTAAAACAAAATCTATTAAACATATAATTTTGCATTCAATCAAATTAGAAAATTTTGCAATTCTCCAGCATTGATTTGGTGGAAMCATGGACCTACAAAAAGTCCAGTATTAAGTTAATTGCAGTCCATTTACCATAAGTTCCTAATCATTACATCATCATCACCAGAGTTATACGCACAAATGAACTTGAGGCTAAGCCCCTCTTATAAACTGACATTTAGCGATTTATAAAAGGGGAATTGTCAATATAACCTGCCTCTGTCTGCCGTATTGCATCTTTAAGAAAGTAGCAGGATGCTATATACGTGATTAAAGTTGATGCAGCTTATATATTTACACRCAAATGTGAATTTAGTTACTGTTGTAAAAAGTTTTCTGTGAAGAAAAAACCATTAATATTTAAAGTGTCCAATGGATTTATCAATAGCCCGGTTATATGAAGTAAAGTTAGTGACAATCACCTCCTTTGCCTCAGAATGACCAGTAGAATAAGTTAAAGAAGCTGACAGCTTTCCATGCCCTTCTACAGTTGCCTCCAAAATTCTTGAATGCTGCCAACCATACTTAACTGCAACACTATCTGATATTGGAAAATTTTTCCAGTTTGGCTGATCATAGTACAGCTTCACATTCTCATTCTGTAATTAAATGCAGAACTCATTCAGTTAACAGAACCAAGGGTAACGACAGACAAAAGATAACCATTTGACAAGCACAAGTATTGGGAACTTGAATAATCAGAAAATTCAGTCACAGTTCAAGTAGTAACACCACTGACCTCCTACTTGCATACGACAGGGATTCTATGCCTATTGGGGTCTTTCGGGGGGGAATAATAAAAAAATTAGTGTCACAAGCTACAGAAGACTAGATGTGTGATAGTACCTTTGTTATATGGATAACTCCTGCTTTCGGCCCTCGGGAGAAAACTTTCAATTCAATGAGATATTGCCGACCAGAGACAACATACCAACGAGCATTCAGGATTGTAGGTTTTACTCCCTCAAGAGGGTCACCAGATTTAGACAGTGGTAGCAAATATAAGGAAATATAATCTGGCAGCACAACGTTAAGAGATGACATCTGCATATGCCCTGCAACTCTGGTATCCTCCACAATTATACTGGTTTCACCTAGTTTTAATGCATGCACTTGACCCGTCATGGCATCCACCTGCGCAATTGAAGAATTTACTGCAGACCAGCGGTGGTATGGAGAGGGTAGAGGCACAACTGGAAGGAAGAAATTGATTAGTATGAGTAATTCGAAATAAGAGCTATCTTTTATAAAGAAACTCTCTTCAGATTATCAAAAGGTAGCGATATAGTCCCATAGGTGGTAGGCCCATAAAAAGACATACGAAGTAGTAGAAATTGAAAGTCTCCAGGCATCCATAAAGATGGAAAGCATGTTCACAATTGCTTTGAACACTAAGGATAAGCGAGCTATAAGATACATATCAGGTGAAACTGTTAGATTTAACACCTCACTTCAATTATTTAAGAGCACTGATATCTCTTACTCCCTCTGCTTGTAATATCTGCTTATCAGCTTATCGAGGTCTAATATAGACGACAACTACAAGGAATTTACGTCGAACAGTACTAACTTCGCAAAATCCACTTACATGCTTCTTTCTAATGCAAAAGCACTGTATCAATATCGTTTTAAAAAGGCCCCTTGAGGAAGGAATCCATCGCAAAAGTCAACTTCTAACTTTTTAGAACTAGATGTGCTTTCTTTCGTAGATCAATTGTGCATATATTTTGAAGCTGATTTGCATTGTTGGTCTTTGAATTCACACTACAAAAGAATGGAGGGAAAAGTGAAAGCAAAGGCACATGCTTCTTCCATAACCAAAAATAATGCAACAAATTGCAGTTTCATTTTTTTTCTACTTTCAGTAATTTTTTGTGTAAATTTACCGAAATGTCCTCAGTAAAGAAAACAAAAAACCAATTGAGTTTTTCCTTATTTTTCMATGTGCAAGGGTCCCTATAAATTTTCCCAACTTTCTCTCTCCTCTTAACATTAATAAAACCAGATAAACAACAATCATGAAATTATCCCTAGGAGTCCCAGCCTACAACAATTGTTGCGTTATTCTATTAAGAGAAAGTAAATTTATAGTTTGGCCGTCCATACTTATCCAAAACCAAAAAAAAAGAAGAAACAAATTTACGTCAAATATATGAACACATACCCTTTGAAGGCTTCTCATTTGATAACGAAGATGTATTTCAACTTTAAGCATGAGAGGGAGCTATGCTAATCATTAATTTCTTTGAAAGCATAAAAAACAGTTACTGCACTTGCAAGAAACAATTTAAGAAAAGGTTTAGGGGGAAAACCRCGAGGAATGTTTCCACTGATGACTTTAAGACTGTACTGCAATGCAGCACCAACAAGAACAAGAACTGGGGAAGGAGGATCCAGGGACATAGCTTCTGCTACAGTCAAAACAATCTTATCCATCATGCTTTCAAATTGTGGCTCAAGCAGTTGAACAGAAACAATCTCATGCCCAATGTCAATTCCCTTCACTACAAATAGGTCTGAGAAAACTCCCTGCACACAAGTTTTAGATCAGACAGAGCAGTATGTGCACAATCAGCTATAATTTATGTAAACCAGCACACATACACTATCTTCAAGTTTAATCTGAATATTTAGATCACCACAAAATCCACTGCAGTCACTTAAAGGAGAATCACCCAAAGGAATATGAACAAGGTGATGCGATGACTCTTCACTCTCGGGCATCAGTTGCCACTTAAACCTCAAGCCCACTAATGAGGAAAAAACATTATCTGCATAACAGATCAATRGTAAGCGTTAAGCCACTAAATGATCAAGTATAAAGACAGAGTCCACTCAATAATTATAGCATTGAACTATGTGATTTTTTGAATGACTGACAAACACTTTTTTAAGGCATTAAGAATATAGTGATTTCAAAAACAWACATATACAGATTATATAGCTGCAATGATGTTACGTGATTTCTTTCACAACAATAAATGAGTATAAGTGCATATTTCTACTGCACACAAGTAACCATCAAAGATGTAATCTGGAAAAGGGGAGAAAAAAAAGGAATACATAGGAAACCACTAATAAAATACTTCCTCTGTCTTAATTTAGTTGAAACTTGTATTTTACTTGCACCCTTGCAAATTTCACGAGCCTTTGATGGGGCCTACATGCTTAAAAATGTAAAAGAGAAATAATGAAAGTAATTTGAGATGCCCATTTAAGGTAAAAGATGCGAGTAAAAGAAGATGGAAGGGATAGTTGTTTTAAAATCATGCAGATATGAGATGTGTAAAGATTATTTTTGTAAGATTACCTTCACTATCAAAAGCGTGGACACGAAGGGTCGCAAGACCATCTAAGTCAAGTTTGACAGAGCTGTGGAATATCTGTATCTTGGAGAACATATCAATATACACCTTACAACGAACTACCGTTCCTGTGCGAACATCAGCAGCATAAACAGCAGTCTCCTTTCTACCTGTGTAGGGAGCAATCGATCGTAATCGAGCACTTGTGGAACAATGATCACTTTCATTGTATTCAGGAACAACAGATAGTACATCATGATGATCCCATGACCTGAAAAGCAAAACAATATGTAGCATGATTACTATTTGAACTCATGCACTTTTATTTTCTTAGCTTTGCAATAGCAACAGATTAGGCAGTCTTATTTAGTGAAATAGAAAGGATACAAAATAACTACTATTAGAAAAGTGTTTCGCTAATTGTGAATGAAGACTTAAAAATATATTTTCAATAAAACAGGTAAAAAAATACAAGAAAAAAATCCAAAGTAGTGGGGCCCCACAAAAAGGGGCGCTCATGCCATTGAGCCAGCTTTGCCTTTGTCTATATGTTGGACAAGTTTTGAAAGATAGACTTTCTTTTCTTCGATGTTTCACAAAAGATAGACTAGGGTCTTTAAGAGTTGAAAAATGCATAATGTCACTAAGCTAACTACGAATTCTTCAGTAAACTATATATTTATCTGAAAATTATGCATATTATTATTTGCATATGTGCGGGACCATGTTCTTCACATAATACAAGAACGCATGGCCCAATTGATCCTTAAAAATTTGTACTTAAAGTTAATTCGCACACGGGTAGGGTGACCCAAACCCCAAACTTCATCCAACTTGGAGGATTGCAAATTTTAAAAAAAAGCTTTGGTCAAGAGGCTTGATTTCACAAATGTGTGTGTGTGTCTATCTATTTATATATATATATATATATATATATATATATATATATATAACTGCGCCAGTGGGTTTCCTACTGCCGGTCCCAAGCCCGGATAAAGCAGGAGGGTTGTGGTAGGCCAGTGACAGCCAGCATAAAAATTTGTCACATCTTATGACATGAACCAAAATGATAATTTCGTGGGGGCGTTCCCTACTCAGCGACGCGCTGCACTTCTCAGACCCGAGTGTAGTGATAAATCTGCAAGGGTTGCTAGGTCGTCGCCCCGAAGCGACGCGCCACATGGCCCGAGTGGTGGTGTCAATGAGGCAAGGGCTGCAATTGGGAAGGCGTTCCGTAACCTCAGCGACGCGCTGCACTTCCTAGACCCGAGTGTATGATAAATTTGCAAGGGTTGCTAGGCTCGTCGCCCGAAGCGCATACGCGCCACATATTCGTCGCATGTGGTTGTCAAATGCGCAAAGGAAGAGAGGGGTGAGAAGAGAGGAGAAGGAAGGGTTCTACAGGTTTGCGAGTTGGCTCTTGGAATGTGGGGTCCTTAACTGGAAAATCGGGCGGAAGGGGTGGAAGGTGATGAAGAGAGAGCTTAAACATCTTATGCATCCAAGAGGTGATAGTGGACTGGAAGAAGGAGGCTGACGCTTGCTTCATGGGTATGAAGGTGTTTTTGCCGAGTCAAGGACAAGGTTCCTAGAGACCGAAGTTTAAGAATGGAGTCGCGGTGATCTTGGATGAACGGGTTAGCACAAGAGGTATCGAGACCTAACTGGAAGAGTGATAGGTTTGATCAGGGTGAAAGTTGCTTTGTGGTAAAGAGATTGTAATGTTATTAGTGCCTATGCGCCTCACAGTTGTGGTTAGGTGCGGAGGAGAAGCGACGATTTTGGGAAGACTTTGATAGAGGTGGTACAAGGTGTCCCACACAGGACAGAAAAGTTATACTTGGTGGCGATCTGAATGGGCATGTTGGGGTAAGAGCGTTGATGGCTTTGAGAGTGTCCATGGAGGTTTTGGGTATGGGCAACGAGATGCCACGGAGAGGCCATTTTTGGATTTTGCTCAATCTTATGATTTATTTTTGGGCTAATACTTGTTTAAGAACGCGCAATTCTCACTTGAATAATTTTCGAGTGGTTGTAAAATGCAACTCAGATAATTTCTGCTAACAAGGAGGGCGGATAGACACAGTTGCATAGACTGCAAGGTTATCCCTGAGAGAGTGTTGTTACCCCAACAGACTTTTAGTGGATGACTAACCCGGATTCGATAAGAAAGTGTGAAAAAGAAGCGTAGCCAGGGGAGCCAAGGATAAGATGGTGGACCTTAAAGGATGCAAATGCTAAAGTTTTCACCGAAAAAGTGATCACCGAGGCTAATGGGATGGAGAGGTAGATCCAGTGCATCTTGGTCAATAAATGAAGAGCTGTTTTCCTAAGAGTGGCCAAAGAGGTTTTTTTAGGGGAATCAAAGGGGAAGAACTATGGTTACATAGGGATACTTCTTGGTGGAATGAAGAGGTGAAAGCGGCAATCAAACAAAAGAGAATGTTATCTAGCCTTGGGGAAAAGCAGGACCGGATGAAACCTTTGCAGCGTATAAGACGCTAAAGGTAAAGCAAAGGTAGCTGTGCGGCAAGCTAAAGAAAAGGCTTACGAAGAGGTCTATGCAAGGCTAGACTCCAAAGAAGGAGAAAAGGAGGTTTATAAAGATGGCAAGCGAAGACAAGAGGCTAGAAAGGCTATTGGCATGGTCAAGTGTGTCAAAGATAAGAACCACAAGGTTTTTGGTCAAGATGAGGACATCAAAGAAAAGGTGGATGGAGTATTTCGATGAATTATTTAATGAAGTCAAGGGGCCGTTACAAGGGGATATGTCTGTGAGTAAGGAGGAAATCAAATGTGGGGTTTGTTCGAACCGGTCAAAAGAGTAGAGGTAGAGGTTGCATTGAGAAGATGAAATCGAAGAAGCAGTGGGGCCTGATGTATACGATTGAGGTGTGGAGGTGTCTAGGTAAGGTTGGTATTGATTGGTTAACCGGAGTTGTTTAACAAGATATGGAAGACTTCGAGGATCCCTCAAGATTGGCGAAAGAGGCACCTTGGTCCAATTTATAAGAAAAGGAGATGCTCAGGATTGCGCTAATACTCGAGGAATAAGCTTATAAGTCACACTATGAAGTTGTGGAACGGGGGGTAATAGAACAACGGTTAAGGGCATGCACTAGCATATCCGAACCAGTTTGGTTTTATGCCTGGGCGATCCACAATAGAAGCAATTCATTTGTTTTAAGACAAATGATGGAGTTTTACAGGGCGAGGAAGAAGGACCTCCATATGGTCTTTATCGATCTAGAAAAGGCTTATGACAAAGTACCAAGAGATGTACTTTGGTGGGCAATGTTGAAAAAGGTATCCCCGGAGGTACATTGACCTAGTTAAGGACATGTATCGGGGTGTGTCACAAATGTTAGGACTTGTGATGGATTGACAAAGGATTTCCATATAACGATTGGTTTGCATCAAGGGTCGGCATTGAGCCCTTTCCTTTTTGCATTGGTTATAGATGAAGTGACAAGGCCAATCCAAGAGGAAGGTACCATGGTGTATGTTATTTGCGGATGATTTGTATTGGGGATGAAACTAGAACTGGGGTTAATGCCAAGTTGGAGCAATGGAGACACAGGTTGGAATCGACGGGATTTAAGCTAAGTCGGAGTAAGACTGAGTATTTGGAATGTCGATTTGGGTCTAAGTGGGGACTAATGATGGAGTGGTGAGGTTGGGACGGAAAGGACTTAACCATGAGTGATTGCTTTAAGTATCTTGGGTCAATCATCCAAAAGAATGGGGATATTGACCAAGATGTGGCTCATAGGATTAAGTCAGGGTGGGTTAAATGGAGAGCGGCTACAGGAGTGTTATGCGATCGAAGCATCCCCTTTAAAGCTGAAGGGAAATTTTACAGGACTGCTATAAGACCAGTTTTGCTTTATGGTACGGAATGTTGGGCTCCAAGAAAGAGCATGTTCAAAAAGGTTGGGGTCACGAGATGCGGATGTTAAGATGGATGTGCGGGACACTCTACGAGATCGAATAAGAAATGAAGTTATCCGCCAGAAAGTTGGTTGCAGATATGCAAGCAAGTTAAGGGAAAACCGCTTGCGTTGGTTTGGGCATGTAAGACGGAGACCTCAGGGGCACCGGTGCGAAGAGTGGAAGAGTGGGAACAAGGGATCTTAACGAGGTAGAGGGAGACATAAAATGACTTGGTGGGAAGGAGTTAGGAAAGATCTGAAACAGTTGGATTTGCAAGAGAGTGAGGCTCTCGATCGGAGGGTGTGGAGGAGGAAAATTGTGGATGACTCCCGGAAAAATCACATTTGGTTCATGTTAGCCGACCCCACATATGGGATTAAGGCTATGATTGATTGATTGATATATATATATATATAATATATATATATTATATATATAATATATATATATATATATATAATATATATGGGTAGGATCCAATGAGAAGAACCTTAAAATGAGAAGTGTAGAAATCTTAGTCGTTGATTTTTGAGATGAACGGTCAAGATGTACATAAGTTTAATAGTAAATGTGCAAATTTTTGTATATAAATGTGCATATATTTTGATTTTTGCACATTCACATGAAAATTCGGGGAAATCGAAACCCTAAATAAATTTGGGGAAATCGAAACCTTAAATTAATTTGGGGAAAATTGAAACCCTAAATTAATTTGGGGAAATCGAATTGGATGGTGATGGTTTTTGGTGCGTTGAGGGGGTCGATTGTGTGGGGTGGTGGTTTGATGACGTAGGGAGGGGGTGGTCAGGGGTGGTGGCAACTGGGTAGGGAGGGGTTGGTGCCGTGGTGGTGCAGTGGCGGTGTGAGTGGTGCGGTGTGAGTGGTGGTGGTGTGGTGGTTTCCTAGTTGTTTTTCTAAGGGTAAAATACTCTTTTCAAACACTTAATTACAATTAACCTTATTTTCAAAGTGAAGGTTCACTAATACAAGTTTTCTAGAATTGTGTGACGGAGGGACTACAAAGTAGAAGTTCAAAAGTCCTTTCTTACAAATTTCCCTCCCTCCCAAGTGATATACTAATACTCTAAGATGTTACCCATAAATGTTGGATTACAAAAGCTTCTAAACTTTATCCGCCTCCTTACTTTATATAGATGAACTCATTTCAGTGGGAGCACGAGTCCGAAGAGTTGAAGGGTGAGAAGTAGGGAGAGACCGAAAATGACATAGTTGGAGGGAGTTAGGAAGGATATAAAGAAGTTGGAGTGGCAGAAGAAGGGAAGAAGAAAAACTATGTGGATGAACACACGGAATGACCAATTTTGGTTCATGTAGACACCAATTATGGAACTAAGGCTTCGATTAATTGATATTCATTGCTTTCTTTGTCTTCGGACTTCTTCGCCTCACAAACCTAAACCTCTTGGTAGAAAATATAATGGGTCATACTTTATATTTCGTAATGAGCAGCGTCAAACTAGCCTTTGAATTCTTACATTTCCTACCTCCTAGTCCTACTTCTAATTCCTTAAATGGTCAGGTTCCTTAGCGGTGACCCTAATCTTATTATAGCCCTTAAATTGTTCAATATACTGCCAGAGATCCAATGCTCAAATAGTGGTTTTCCTTTTTCAAAGCAGAAATGGTAAAGAAGGCCACACTAGCTTGCTCAAAGGATTTTAAGCATTTTAATAAATCTACAATATACCAAATTACCAACGCATTCAAACAGGATGGGTTAGATAATGGGCAATATTTTGGGTGGCTTAAAACAACAAAAACCACTTTATGTATTTATATTTATGGTTTTTTCACAGAAATTCAGACTGATTTCTATGCTTCACTCAAACGAAACGATTCCCGGAAGCTTCACAGAGTCTATGAATCAATATCCTAACTCTTCTTAATTCTAACAGCAGATAAATCAGTCACTCAAACACAATGAAGCGTCAATAAGACTATTGGTTAACCCACAAATTTATATACATGAACCGCAATTTAAAACATGAAAATGGGCTACAACATACCATTGCAGGAAACTACTGACCCAGAAATTGATATTTAGCTCAAAAGTTACATGTATCACATTAGAAAGCAGCTAAATGAGACGTTCAAACTTTACATGATTTAAACATGAACTTGAAACAAAATCAAAATACCCACATCAAAAAAGAAAGAAGAAAGTCATGACTCACCATTTGAAGCAGCCATCACTTGCAAGCAGACGATACTCAACAGGATGAGTCATTTTGGGCGGCAAAAGAATGTTAACATCAGCAATGTGGGGCCCAGCAAAGGACTCGACCCCGTAATTATTTGCATTGATGAAGAAGAAGAAGATGATGATGAATAGCAAAAGATTGAGCAGCGGTAGCATGATTCCAGAAACTAATAATAGAGCCTAGAAATTAGCAGAAAGACATATTGCAAAAGTGAAGTAAGAGAAAAGGGTTTTAGAAAGAAAGGAAGAGGGTTTAAAAAGGACGGTGGCATTGAATTTCAACTTCAATTGAAAAGCCAAAAAAAAATGGTAAACTAATGTTGATTGTTGAGAGAGAATCTTTTGGCTTTTTGGGAGTCTCACACGTTTGGGAAAAACAAATATTGTGCATCAAATTTCAGGAGCACATACGGTTTTTCAATAAAGGTTTTTTTCTTCTTCAAATGGTTTAAAAAATSAAAAAAATTAGAAAAAATTAACGGGGATAATTCGATCTTTTAGTGGTCTTYCAAAAATAAACARAYCTTTCGATTATCCCAGAATAATCCGACCTTTGATGTCTGTCTTCCAAAAATGCACTCATTAACTTGCAACCGGTTCTTCTGGTTAAAATTAGATTTTTTTTTATTTTCCTTTTTTTAAATCCCCCTTAACACTCTCTCTCCTTCCACTTTCACTTTCTCTGCCATCTCTCTATCTCAGCTCCTCTCTCTCTCTCTTTGCCATCTCTCTATCTCCCCTATCTCTCTTCTCCCTTCTCTCCCTCCTCTCTCTCTCTCTTGCTAGTAGTAACTCGTGGTGGTAGTGGCAGTTCGTGGTAGGGGTGGTGGCGATGAGGGGTGGTGATGGTCATGGCAGGTTGTGGCAGGTGGGTGGTGGTTATGGCATGTGGGTGGTGGTCGTGGTAAGTRCATGAGGTGGGTGGTTGTGTTGGTGGTGATGAGGAGTTAGTGGGTGATCGAGGTGGTAGGTGGTGGAGTGATGAGGTGGTAGCGCAGGTGAATGGGTGAGGTGGGTGGTGGGTGGTTGTGGTGGCAGGTGGGGGCCTAATTTGGAGGGTGAGGGTGGTGCGTGGATGTGAGAGTGAGAGGAGGGTGGCAGTATATGGTGGTGGTGGGGTGTGGTGGTAGGTGGTGTGGTGGCAGATGGTCCGGTGGTGTGGTGGGGTGTGATGGCAGGTGGTGGGTGGCAGGTGGTGGCGGTGGAAGGTTGTCGACAGTGGAAGGAGGGAGGGAAGGTGAGTGGGTGGGTGGAGGTTTAATTAAGTTTAATGTTGTGTAATTAAGTTTAATTAATTATGTTTAGTTATAATTATAACCAATGAGAAAGCGACACGTGGCATATTAACCAGCTTATTAGGTGACATTGACTCACAAGCATTTTTGGATGATGCCCCCCAAAGGTCGGAAGGTCGGATTATTCTGGGATAATTGAAAGATCGATTTATTTTTGGAAGACCACTCAAAGGTGGGATTAAACCTGTTAATTTTTCCAAAAAATTAACATAAATAATCTCATTTTTCATGGGTTTTTCTAAATTAATCTCACTTTTTCGAAATTCTCATTTTAATTTCACCTTTGTTGCACCTCTTCCATTGTCCAGGTGACCTCTACTTAAACAAAACTTTCTCCTTTCTCAATATTAACTAGTTTTATGCACGCGAGTGCGCGAACTTTATTCCTGTCTTATTATTGTTAAGTTATGTAGAAGTTTATGCATGAGATTGTATTGCAAATTTATATTATCACTAAGTAATAATAAAATAATGTGCTTACAAAGATGATTTAAAATTTGAAAAAATCATCAATAAGTCGTTTGACTATAGTTTTTGAAAAAAAAATTAATGAGTAATAACAATACTTGAGTTCATAAATTAAGCAAAATTTATTTGACAAAGTACTTATGAAAAAAATTTGTGTGTAAATTTTTTCACAAATTATTATTGATTCAATATCTAAATTGAAAAATCCACTTTTTCTAAAAATAAATAAATAACATAATATTAGCAAAAAAAAAGTTTTAAAAATTTGACATTCTAATAAATATTCTAGAAAAAATATGAACTTGTTGTTTTGTACTCCGTACCATTTTAATTCCTATTATTTTTAATCTCTAATCTATTTTTTCCTTTTAACCCATCTTCCCTTACTTTTCCCCCTTTTACACAAACTCTCTCCAATCTATTTTTAGCTTTTGACATCAGTCATATTATAATATAATATTTTTAATTTTTTCCCCCGAATAGTAACTGCACTTTTTATAAGAAATTGGAGGGAACATAATGAGTAATGAGTAATGTGTGTAAACCTGAAGTCACGTATGTTTAAACAAAGCTTATTGAAATTATGTGCTTAAGTGTCAAGGCCCAAATTTGTTTTGTTCAAGTAGTTCAAGTCCAATTTATTTTTTTTCCACAAAAAAAAAATATTTTTTATTTTTATCCGGCTAATTATTAAATTACAATAATATATCACAAATATCTTTCAAAATTAGTTGGCTTGCATTCGAAGATTAAGCTTCCTAAATTCACTCAACTGAATGCATCTACAACTTGGTTCATTGCATATAAGTATTCACCTTCCCTTGTCAAATCAATTGAATCCATAATACTCAATTACTCACAGAATTAATTACCCCCCTTCGTTTTTTACCGCACAAAATTAATCTCACCATATTTTCACCACACATATCAAACGTCACTTTCAACCCTTATTTAAATCTTGACTGGGCTGTTGCATACTTGCATGTAAGTTCACTCAATTACTTGACATTCTAGAGTATCAGGGGTGGACTACTTTATTTGAAATTGGGTTTAAAAATGTCATGTCTTATTCGTTAATGGATCAGAAAAATAAGAGTTTTAACAATGAAAATGGGGTCTGTTCTTTTAAGATTAATAATAGATTAATTGAATTTACTACTGAGGATTTAAGTGAAGCATTTCAAGTACCAAATGAGGGTTTCTTTGACTACTTCAAAGGGGCTTATGAGGAGGTTATAGATGGGAAGAAGGTGAGGAAGTCTGTTGAGGGTGTGAGTGTTGATAGCATGGTTGAGTCAATTGGGGGGTCATCCTGATTCTGTGAAAACAAACCACAAAAATTTCAGTCCCATTCAAAAATTACTCTTCAATATTGTCTTTCGTTCTATCATTCCTAGAACACAACATTGAGATGAAGCTATCCATCTAGATGCTGTGTTAATCTACTGCCTTGAAAACAAAATCAAAATAAAATTTCTTTCCTTAATAATACAACACCTTACCCATTGCATTAATCGTAACATGAAGATTGGGTATGGCAACTTGTCGATGACTTTCATACCTTGAGGGATATAATATCAAACTTGATAAGGAAGTTCTCACGATGCAGACAAACCTTTTCATTCAACCCAGTACTCTGCAAAGATGGGGTTTAGATGTGAAGGAGGGAGAATGTGTGTTTCAAGAGAAAGAGGAACCAGAGGAAGAGATTGAGAGTAAAATAAGTGAGATGGAAACTGATGATGTTAAGAGTCTTGAGAAGGTTGAACATGTTTTTGAAGAAAATCAGGAGGAAGAAGAAGTAGTGGTTAAGCCCACTAGTAGAAGGGGTGGTAGAGGCAGAGAAGTGGTTAAGCCCACAAGCAGCTCAAGTTCCTCCACCAGTGGTAGAAGTTCCACAACAAAAGGCTGCAGATCCTCCACGAGATGTGCCTGTTGATACTGTGCCTGTGCCTAAGATGCAGAGAAGTGGTCTGGAATTGGCCACCAGTTCTGGCTTTGGGAGCTTAAGTCCCTCTCACATTATTGAGGAACTGAAGAGTCTCAAAGGGGAGGTTCAGTGTTGCAATTTCGTAGAGGCTCTAGGAAATTACAATGAGAAATTCAGAAAAACAAAAAGAAGAAAAGAAAGAAGAAGGAAAGAAGAGGGATATGGATCCTTTGATTGAAAGGAAACTAGAAAGGTTAACAAGCTGGAACCAAGAGTACTCAACGTACAAATACTCATTGGGTTCCCAAGGTCACAAACACACTAGCTAGCCTACCCTAATGTGTTAAGCAAGGGAGAAACACGTCCCACTGGACAAAACATGCAAAACTTGCACAAGGTTTTTTAATCACTCAAATCTGATTTTTATTCATTGATATCAAGCCATATATATAGGCCACGAAATACAAGGTTCTAGGACAATAAAGTATCTAGTAGGAAAGTAATTCTAAGTGTAGAAATAATTCAGATTACAAAGGAAAAAGAAAGCACAAAGTCGCAACCCTTGAATCCCCTTGTATGTGTCTCTTGACTAGGTGCATTTCTCTTGGACTTCCTTGGCTTGTGTGGAACGAATTTGGACTGAAATAAGGATTAAAAATCAGAAATAATTCAAGGAATATTATGCCACATTAATTCCTTAAATATTCAGATTTTTATGTTGGATGAAAACTCTTGAAAAGTCCAAGCATTCACACGCACAATTCTGACAGGTTCGTCTCTTGGGTTGTCATCATTGAATGCTTCATCTTGCTTGCCAAGTAATCTGAAATATCTTATGAATCTTCAAGAATTATTTCCCAATTAAATGAGTCAAATTATGGCTGTTGAATGGAATCAAAAGTCGTTCATAACAGCTCCATTAATAGCTTGGATAATCTGTCCACATGCATTCTTAAATTGTGTCTCTTCGATTTTCTGATTATTGATTAATTCATTGTTGGCATTCCTCTTCTGATTTCTTGATGATAAATGATCCTTGAATGCTCCAAAATGATTAATAAACGTGGACCTTGACTTGGAATCTCAAAGGTATGAAATTCGTGCACCAACTTCCAAGACAAAGGAACATACATCGAACACACAATCTGAACAGATTTCTGTTCTTACTTTATAGCTCGATTTGGACAACCTGCACTTCGAATTTTGATCTGAAATTTTTTGTGAAAGTTCTCCAATATGTTAGGTTAATTTCATAAAGATTTCAGCTCAATTGGCCATGTTATCAGATTGCAGTTTCGTCTTGAATCAGAACACCTCTTAGCCTGCGCTTCTGACTTTGAGAGCTCATTTGGACATCTTCCTTTCTTTAAAACGACTTGAAATTTTGACACAATGAACCTGACTCTTTGGAATTTGACTTATAAAAAATTCGAATCCAAAAACCCAAGGATTCGATCTTAAACAGCCAGATCAAACCGGGTTACAAAACTGACTCAAACTGAAATTTGTAAAACACATTCTGACTTGTTTTAACAAATTTCGACTCAATCCAAAAATGATAAAAACCTAATAAAATTTATAAAAGGACTCAAAAGAAGACTCAAAATATAAATTAAGTTGAAACTCTCAAAGAATGCAAAAACAATGAAAATTACAACTCAAGTAGTCCAACACAACCTAATACAAATTATCTAAGACTCAAAATTAAGTTGGACCTTATTTGACTCAAAGGACTAGGAAACCATGTTGCAAAAATTGCAACATTCAGTCTCTGCATGGCAAGTTGGATCAAGTCTTGGCCCGCTTTTCTACTACAGAGGCTATGCTGGGACATCAGGCTGTGAATGCAAAGAATATTGTCAGTGGTCTCACTTCAACATCAGTGCAGTTGGACAAAGGGCAGAGGAAGATTATGAGCAAGCTGTTTGAGATCCTTTGTGAGCTTGGTGGTGGTGCTGCATGAAGCCATGTTCCTTCCCCTATCCCACTCTAACATTTAGCCTACCCTATTCCCCTCTAATTACTATTATTGAACAATTATTATTGGGATCTGTAACTAAATATTTTGGATTCGGTTGACTTTGGTTTTTGTATCAATATTTTTTACTCAAATAAAGTTTAAGTTTAAGTGATAATTTTACTTTATATGTCCTATGCTACATTGGTTATAATATAAAACTAACACACTAGTCATATCTATTGGTGTAACTGATTATAGAGTTTGCTTGTTTGTCATTCATCAAAAAGGGGGAATATTGTTGAACCCTAGTTTTGATGAATGAATAACAAACAAAAAGCAAACTCAAGTGTTTATGAATGATGTGTATGATAGATGTGATTTATAGGAAATAAGTTTTAAAGTCTTAATGGGGTAAGGATCATCCAAGAGTGGAAAGGGAGCTCATGTGGCTTTGAATACCGAAGAGTTCAAGGAAGAAACTCAAGTGCAAGGAACTCGAGTCCCTTGGTGAATCAAGACTCGAAAACTACTGGTGGTTCTACATTAAAAGTATCAGGGCATAATAAGTTTAGAATTTTCTATTTTAGGCTTATTGTAAGTTTGGTATTAATGTGTGGAAGTTTGGCTTAATAAAATAAAAGATATAAAATCGGGTTTAATAAAAGGATTTTATTAAAAGATATAAATTAAGGATAGTATTAAAAAGATGTCTTTAAGTAATAAATAAATCCTAGGTAGTTGGTTTTCGAATAAAATCTTTTTAATCTTTCCAGTTTTATCTTGTTAGAATTAATTTATGAAAATACCAATTTTATCTTATTATATTTTATAATAGTGTTTTACGGTTAAAAGAGTTTTTGTGAAAAATATCTTTAACTGATTTGAGAAATTTAAGGAAGCTAAGTCGAGTGTATGGCTAGTTGGTTGACTTGATCTTCAAGGCAAAAGTGGTTGAGAAAATTAAGGACAAAACGGCTATATCTGCAACCGACTAATAGAACGTGGATATTGGACGTGCATGCCAAGTTCCACTAAGGCATTATTTCCTACTTAATAGGAAGTGATGTGTAGCGGACTTACTACTTCAATCCCACGCTTTAACTTCACTTATAAATACTGAAGAGCAAATTAGTTTTAACACACATCTGAGCAAAAAAAAGTAATTGAGTCATTCCTACACATGAGTGCCAAACAGTTTGTAGTTTACAATCGAGTTGTAATTGCTTCAAGTAGAGTTGTTACTTGAAGAGGGCTTTGGGTTCAGAGTTAATCCAGAGAGGCTTGTAAGAGAGTTAGGCTTACAAGAGTGTGAGTGCTCAATCAACAGAGGGGTTGGTTGAGAGGCTTTCAAGTTCGAAAGGAATTTGAAAGAGGTCTTAGATTGTTCTAGGTTTTGTATCCAAATAATCTAAGAAGAAATCCTGCGTGGCACAGTTTTATCTCTTGACAAGTTGTCAAGGAGAGTTTCTGTGTTTTTGAAACTCGCACCTTGTGTTCGTTTACTTTTAGTTTTTAAATTCCGCAAAAAGCTCAAAGTTTCTTTAAGTTACAATTCACCCCCGTCTTATAACGTTCAGTAGATCCAACGGTCCATCCATGAAAATTTCTTCACTTAACGTTGCGATACTGCTTGCTTGATTTGCTTATGCCTGCTTATCTCCTCTTTGGCTTAACTAGGAGTCCTTTGATTCCATTTTTGACTTCCACTTTCTGCATGCTTTTCTTTCGACTTTTTCTCTGCCTTAGACTATGATGATTGTCCCTTGTAAAATGTATGGCATGACGTCTTCTCCAATGTTGGTGCTTTGAATTAGAGAAGGAATAGCGCATTCCTGCACTTGTATTGGTATCTTCTAAATGTTTACTTGACAAAGCCGATTGATGTCTAGAAGTCAGCCCCTATAAATTGTGCTTGGCTTAGGAAGCCAATCCTTGATTGCTAGGCTAGGAGCCTAATGCCTTTGTACGTAGATACCTTGACCCATTGCTGATGTGAGATGCTAGACTGTAGCTTGTACGAAACTTGGCTTCGCTAAATTGGGAGATGCTAGTGACAACACGATTTGCTTTGCTTTGGGGTTAGCCCTACTGGCTATGTACTTGCAAGATTTGCACTTAATGGTGGTGTAACACCCCAATAATTCTCCATCTTTACCTGTGAAATAAATAAACTAAAATACGGAGAACCATTGGCGTGTCACTGCCACGTGTTCAAACGTTTAGGCAAAACAACCTTTTGCAGCGGAATYCAAGTTAGYAAAAWTAGTTCAAACCAAGATATTAAATCCCAACATGGAAAACTCGTTAAACAAGTTGGAACCATTACGGCCCTTATTTGCAAACCAAGGTAAAATCCCTTTTTTAAAAACATAGTAACTCAAAATATCAAAACGTTCTGAAGAGTCTACAAAACGTGTAAAGTTTATTAATACGTTCGGCTCTCCACTCAATCCGTCCAAGTCCTAGTTATTTATTGCAAACCTGTGAGAATCGCTCCCATAATTTCCAAATGAAATAAGGATCATCACAGGTCCACCAAGAGAAGAAAGTGTGGACGACAACAAACAACACAAAGCACACAATTCAGCAAAGCTGAGTACATACAAATTACGAAAATCAGAAACAAACGGACAGCATCTCCCCTAAAAATGGACATACCGAGTTACGACACCTGCTTAGAAACAAAGGAAACCCAATTGTGGTGTTCTAACCATTAACACATCATACTTATACAACAGATCCAAACTCAGATCAATAAACTACTTATACATACAGCTGCTCAATACAAACAATCCAAAACATCAACAGTTTCCGATAACTAGATGTACTGCAAAATGCTTACTCGACTCCCATACGACTCAATATATTATACTATATTAGATATGATTTGAGCAATAGACAAGGTTGTCCAAATCCAGACACACGAGGTGCCACAGTTAATCCCAGACAACTAGGTGCCACAGTTCAATTCCCATGCCTCCCGTCGAAAGGCATCAAAAGGGTGAGGGCGCGACTCGTCACCGAAGCTAGTGAGATCTCAACTAACCCCTATCAGATATTAAATATCCAGAACGAAAGTAATAGTAAGAAAAAACCTGAAGAGGGACGCGTTGATCAAACGGCCCTCGGAAGGAAGCGAATAAAAATCGCAACCCAACCCTGATTGTCAATACTCAGACGTGCAAATCAGAGTTTTATTGCTCATCCATATTTTATTATTTAATTGTTAATTATTGACAAGTCCATATGACTCACAAACAAGAACAAACACATACCAATTTTTTAACCAAATAACCTCGTCATTAAGACTTGAATACTTCCTTTACTCAATTCACACATTAAGTCATGAACGAGTAATAAAATCACTCATGGAGTAATTGCACTTAACTCCACTTGAATTCAACCATATATCAAAATTCACCTCATGAAGCAAGTGATACTTGACTCCACTTAATTCATTCCTGTATTATAAACCACCTCAGGTGACAAGTTTACTTGACCCACTAAATCCATCATTATATTATAAAATTACTTCAATAGACCGAAATAATTAATTAAAGACAGTTGACTAGTTGTCAACCTCATAATCACATCATGAATAATCCGTTCCACAATATTCCTTCAATCTCAAAAAATATAAACCAATATACCATAGAATTCGCTTGTGACTATCAACCACTTCATGGACGTTTCCTACTCATACTTCTATATTAACAAACATCCTCAACACTTTAAGATCAAGATTTCGCAAGTAGTACGTACCTTGAATAAACCGAGCGACAAGCCACTTTAACACTTAGAAATCGACTCTCTACGAAGTC
Organism: Bassia scoparia; assembly: GCA_008642245.1. Classification (NCBI taxonomy): domain Eukaryota; kingdom Viridiplantae; phylum Streptophyta; class Magnoliopsida; order Caryophyllales; family Amaranthaceae; genus Bassia; species Bassia scoparia. Next base: position 32,235 of record SNQN01002093.1, on the reverse strand, counting down.
TTCTCCTAATCATATAATTAAAACTTGAATCAGCACACTTGACTTTAAATTTACAGCAATACTAAGTGATTTTAATGTGCTTCAAAAGTTACTAAAAAACATGTTTTTTCTTCATAAAAACCCCCATTGATAGTATAATATTATATATAGCCTAAGCTTGAAAAATCATAAAATCTAGTTTTCAATAATGAATTCAGCCTTTTTAAATTCGTTTAAAAATCTGAATTTTTCCTTTTTCACTCAAAATCATTTAACAACCCAAAATATACTTATCTAGTAATACAATATATTAAATCATTGGTTTTGAAGTGAAAACCCATTATTTTCAACACTAATAGCTTCAAAAATATTTATGAAAAATCTGAAATTTATTGAAACTTGCAAAAGACAAGGTCTAGGCTTGTATACATATATATAGTCATAAACAGTTTAATTCATACAAAACATGATTTAAATCATCAAAATCAAAACTCTTATAACCAAATCTGAAATTTTTATTAAAGCCAAAAATTTCAAATCCCATTGTCAACAATTTCAATGTTATAAAACAAGTAATAAACAATCCCTAGCCCTTAAAACATAAAATCCCCCATTTAAAACCCTAATTTCAATCTTAATTAAATCTGAAAATTCATATTCTATATGAAATCATTCAAAATAATTTCACAATACCAATAATTTGTTAAAAATTAAGCCTAAACGATGATTGTATATTAGTAGCAAAATTGTCATGAAAATCAATTAAACAATGAGAAAAGAATGAAATAAAAGGGAGGAGAAGGGAGAAGGGAGGACCGACGTGCTCGGTGGTGATGGCGGGGACGGTGGCGCAGGGCGGTAGCAGAAGCAGCCTCGCACAACGCAGCAACCAGCGCAGCACACAGCAGTGCAGCAACCAGCGCAGTACACAGCACAGCAGGCAGCAGAGCAGAGCAACGCAGCAACACAGCAGGGTTGCGGCTCCGGTGGCGATCCGACGAACGGTGGCAGGGCAGTAGCGCCCCTCTCTCTCTCTCTCTCTCTCTCTCGTGTCTCTCTTCTGTCACGGCTTCTCCTCTTTCTTTTTTTTGTTTGAAAAAAATTAATGAATGAAAAGTGGCGTGAAGTGATTTTGAGAAGGCAAGGAAATAAACCCTTTAACTGATTCCGATTTTTACTAGGTTAAAGTTTAATTTAATTATTTATTTATTATTATTTTTGATAAAATGAAAAGATAGATTTCATCATGAAATAAGAATTTAAAAAAAATCGCTTTCAAATAAAATATATATCTTTTTAAACGATAAATCATAATATATTTATAGATACATTTATAATAATTCGAAATTACGAGGGATTACAGGTGGACCTGGCTTTGCATTGGTTTTTTTAGGACTCGCTTAGACTCCTTGACTTTGAGTTGACTTGTTTGACTTATGTAATGAGCGTTTTGTGAGTTGACTAACTCTATGCATGCAACTTATATGCGACACGGGTGTATTGACTTGACTTTTTTGCAACTTTGGTGCTTTGACTTTGACTATGTACTCACAAGTCAATTCGACTTAGACATATTATGCAAGGACTATAGTTTCAAAATTTTATGGAATATGGACTTTATTAACCACTAGTTAAGGAAGAAAATACGAGTTAATGTAATTTTGAAAATACAATGCAACATAGAGCCTTCTAGACTAGAGTTTTGGGCTCAAGCCCCCAACAGGTTGAGATGCCAAGCTTCCTTTTCGAACTTTGTTGAAAGAGGTATTTGTGTGGCTATCATTAGTGTAATGGTAGCCCCTGGATTATGAAGAAGGGCCTCTTGTTTGTGGATAAGGTGATGTAGATGAACCTTTGCGGTGTTGGGAGCTTTAGTATTTGGAGCCTTTTTGCAGTGATGAGATGATTTGCTGTAACACCCCTTGGTGTGAAAAGGAGCCCCACTAGTAGATATTGTTCTCTATGGACCTAGCCTGCAAGGATTTATTTGGTGTGGGCTCATCCCACCCAAACGGCCTCTACTAGGTTAAGGTATTAGTATACTCTATATAGTAGATTTCGTGCTCCTCAACTTCCGATGTGGGATGGACACACCTTCGTTCCCTATCACCCACTGTGAAAGGGAGCCTGCGATTGAAGGCACGACAGAACACCGGTATGGGCTTTGCTCTAATACCATTTGTACACACCCTTGGTGTGAACAGAGCCCACTAGTAGATATTATCTCTATGGGCCTATTTAGCCTCAAGTATTTTCTTTGGTGTGGGCTCGTCCACACCAAAAGGCCTACTAGGTTGAGTATCATATACTCTATATAGTGATTCGTGCTCCTCACACTTCCGATGTGGTGATGAACACTCGTTCCTTGTAACATGTGGCTACTGCTTATAGAGAACATGTGCTTAGACTTTATGGCGTTCCTAGTGATATTGTTTTTGATAGAGATAGCAGATTCTTGTTAAGCTTGTTGGCAGAGAACTTCAAGAAGCATTAGGAACTAAGTTGAAGATGAATACATATTTTCACCCCGCTATAGATGGTCAAACGGAGCGCACTATTCAAACATTAGAGGACATGTTACGAGCTTGTGCTTTAGAGTTTCAAGGCTCTTGGGAGGAAAAGTTGGATTTGATAGAGTTCTCATACAACAACAGTTATCATTCTAGCATCTAGATGGCTCCATTTGAGGCTTCGTATGGTCGACGGTGCYAAACTCCCGTGTGTTGGAGCAATATTGATGAGTCTATTGTAATTGATCCAAAGATGATCCTAATGACAGTTGAACAGGTAAAGYTAATCTAGCAGAAAATGAAGGAGGAGCAAGATAGACAAAAGAGTTATGGTGATAAACATCGCAATCACATGGAGTTTGACGTGGGAGAGAAAGTGTTGCTTAGATTCTCACCTATGAAAGGGGTGATGAGATTTGAGAAGAAGGGCAAGTTGATCCCTAAGTTCATTGGCGCGTATGAGATTTTGGAGAGGATTGGAGAGGTGGCTTATAGATTGGCGTTGCCACCAGGAGTAGACCGTGCGCATAATGTTTTCCCTGTGTTTCAGTTGCGGCGATACATTAGCGACCTGTCTCCTGTGCTATAGCCTAAGTACCTTCATCTAGATGATAATATGACTTATGAGGAGGTTCCAGTTCAAATTCTAGACCATAAAGTTTGAAAGACCCGGCACGGTGAGACAAAGATCGTGAAAGTATTATGGTCTAATCATTACTCAGAGGAGGCTACTTGGGAAGTCGAGGATGCAATGCGTCTTAAGTACCCTCATCTCTTCACTTAGGTACGTTTGTTTTACGAGGACGTAACTCCCCTTTTAAGGGGGGTAGAACTCAWWTGTGCTTGAATGTTTTAATGTATTATAATTCATGTGTTGATATATGTGTAAATKTGTATAAGTTGAGGTTGATTGTTACAAGTGTTAGAAGTGATTAACTTAAAAGTTAACGAGTTGTCTAAAAAAAAGTAGCTTAAGTATAAAGCTTTGCGCATTGTGTTAAGTTTCGAGACAAAACTTATTTTAAGGGGGTAGATTGTAACACCCCTTATTTTTATACTTATTATTTAGGGAAATTCCCAGTGGTAGGGTTGAGGTTTCGCGGATTCTCAGTGGTAGGGTGGTGTTTTTTTTAATTCTAATGGTAATGTTGAAGTTTGTTAAGAATTCCCAACCGTGATGTTATTGATTGTTTTGCCGTTAAATTGGGGAATTTGGTTGTTAAGTCATCAAATTTCCTAACCCAACCATCTTTCTCTCCCCTCTCCCCTCGTTTCTCTCTCCTCCTTCACCTCCCACATCACCGCCATTATTCCTCCGCTTCTTAGGTGAACCTACACCTCCTCCTCAAACCTTCACCACGAATTGAAACCCACACCACCAACTTCATCTCCCACACACACTACGACACCCTCCAATTCTGTAGCACCACCCACGCAAAAACCTCTCACCACCTTCGCGTCGCCTTGGCAGCAGCGTCGCACAYACAACAGCTGCAGCAACGGTTGCAACAATACTAAACAACACAAGCAGGCTTCGACGCAGTACCAACATCAATGCATCAGTAGATTCGATGCAATTGATTAAATTCAACCCTATTTGACGAAATTCAACTCAAAACCACCCAAATCAAACCCTAATTTTCTAAAATCAGGTATGTTAAGTTTCATTTATCTTTACTATTTGCTTTCTTTGTAATTTGGCTACTGAATTTCATATTTTATTGTGATAAATACAATAGAATGGAACAACAAAATATCTTGGACCGAATCGGATAAATAGGAGAATTTTGTGACAATTGAACTCAGCATTTGGTTGTGATACTGATGGTAGGATGATGGTGGCTTAAGGATGATGATGTTGGATGATAAAGGATGAGTGGTGGTGCTGGTGGCGATTGTGGCAGTGGTAGTGATGGCGACAGTGGCAGTTGGTGGTGCTGTTGGGAGTGGTGAGGTGCTTAAGGTGAGGGGAGTGAAAATGGTTAAATGGGGGTAAAGAGTCAAACCATGGTTAATATTTAACACCCATTTAACGGAATATTCCGCAATATCATCACGGTTGGGAATCTTAACAAACTTCAATATTACCATTGGGATTAATAAAAAAACACCACACTACCACTGAGAATCTGCGAAACCTCAGCCCTACCATTGGGAATTTCCCTATTATTTAGTAATTATTTATATTAAACTATTTTGTAAAAGTAATTTTATATCTTATTTTATTAGAATAATTATTAATTTTCATAACTTGATAAACAAACAAAAGGGTTTCCAGGAATACCTCATTTTCATTCTTCCTTTCAACCCATTGTTTGGTCTAGTTTAATCTAATCAACCTATTTATTTACCAAATAATCATTATTTTGTCCCAAATGAGAGGGTATGGGTGCATTGTTATTAATTCACAAATATGTATTTGATCTGTTTATATATAAGAATATGCATTTAGAATATGGGTATGTGGGTATTGTAGTTGTTTTGTAACTAATAAAGAGATTAATTTGTAATAAAATGAGCAAAAGGCAAAGAGTTTCAGTACAGACGCAGCAACACAGCAACACAAAAGAGACGAACATCAGTAGACTTAAGGCGCAAGTCGAAGAATCCACGGCGTACACCAAGTCACAACATGACAAAATGCAAGAAAGAAACTCACCTCGGATACACGGTTTGTGAACAAATAATTGGATCCTTCGGATTAGGTCTACCTCACGGATAAGATTGGCCTAAAATGTGATAGAAAATTATATTCAATTGAAAAATAAGACTATAAACGGGACAAAGGTTATAAGAAAACCGTAGAAAAAATAGCCGAATAATGTTAAATTACCTCACGATCAATTATGTGGTGACGCCCCCGCAACTATATGTGTCACCATTGGACGCTCACTTGAGACGAAGGTCCATAGGCATCAGAATGCAACCCGGGATTAGCTTCGATCGAATTCTCACAACTTGCATTTGGATGCTTTGCCAAGAATTCTTGTGATTATTGTGTACTTTTTGTGTAAGACCCGTTTCCTTCAAAGTTGATTTTGTTACCCCTTTCCAAAAATCCGTACTCGACACTATGCTCAGGCTTTTGTATCACTCATAGTAGGGATCCTGATGTTGAACTTCTCCTTGACTTTTGTTAGTTCCAGATGCGTCCATTTTTTCCTAGCAATTTTAAAAAAGTACACATGACTAATAAGAAAAATCTTTTAAGGGTCAAATGTAACTTAATCACAACATGCATCGCTAATACCATTTCGCGTTTAGTGATGGAAGAACTTGTTTATAAGCTTTTTCGATTTCTCTCCTCGATTCTTTGTAGACTTGGATTGAGATGGTTCTTGCTTATTTGGGTCCTTTTCTTTCTATAGAAGACATTGAAAAAATTAGAGCTTGTTTAACATCGCACTCATGAAAGTAGGAATAATTATATAATATGCATAGTAAGCTTATAATATTATTTACCAACTCATGTCGCAGATTTGCAATGACCTTGCTCCCATTGTTGCCTCTATTTTGGGGACCACACCTCTGTGCTACCTCTGATTTGTCGTAAGACGGTAAAGTTTCACCTTGTTTGCCATTTGTTGTTCCTCAGAAAATCGGCCATTGCGTTTAGAGGTCACATCATAGTTGCATCTGTTCTTTATACATTGGTTCCTTCATAATTTCATCTTGTTGCTTCTGAACTTTGCATTGTATGCACGCGTTGTCAAAAATTGTGCCACTGGTTCCCAGATTTGGCGGTGCATTTTCTGGTTGGTCATTGGCTTCATTTGGGTCTCATGTGAACCTACAAACATGAAAATCAAATATAAATTAATTTGTCTATTTGGTCATTGTCAAAAATAATTTATAATAGCCTCTAAACGACAAAAACGAAAAATCAAATATCAATGTTCTGTAGAGCAAACTAATCTATGGTCATTCACTCATTAGTCAACGCATCACAAAATTGGCCAAGAAAATATGTGCGATTATTTATAAGACTATCAAAGAAGAAACGCACAATATATGCAGAATAAGGAAAGATAAGGGACAAAGAGGACAAAACAAGGAAAACTAATAGTATCAAGAGTTTTTCAACGGAAGTAAATGAACCCTGATATTTCCAGAGATATCACTCACAAAGAGGAAAACAAAGAATTTATCATTCACTAACTGCATGTCTACAGGTACAAGATTTTTCTGTTTCATCAGAAGAATAAACTGTAAAAGTTACACCTCATGAGAGCTTTATCTCAAGCAAGCCTACAGGTCGCCTCAAAGTATTTTACTATAATCATAATGAGAAATTGTGAGCACACTTTATGTTGGATGCATAAGTTAAGACACTATATTACATGTGCCCCTGACATTATCTCAGCACATAGCCAAGTTCTGATGCTACTATTATACTTGTGTTGTTATTACACTTGCATCATCTAGCTGCCAAATACTTGGAGCCATTTAACAGAGAGGGAAAAAGAGGCACAATATACTAAGTGGCCATGACTCAGCTAAGAATCTAAAATATAGATTCAAAATTCTATTCTAACGAACTGAATACATCTAATCAGATTCAAATTCTCTAAGATCGTGTTGGATTGTTATCCTAAGTCCCACATTGGAAGAATGTGAAGTGAAGAGGCACTTTATATAGTGAGCTTACAACTTACATTTAACAAGGTTTATTTTTGGGGAAATTCAAGAGCAAAGTCGTGTAAGGTACACCCAAAGTGGACAACATTGATATATGCGTTGTTTAACTGTGTAACTCTTGAACTGATATTGATTCACTTACACAACAAAAATGCATCCTTTATTTATAGAAAAGTAATTTTTGTTTAGGGTACCGAAAAACATAACATTCCTTTTTCCTGACATAATAATCAGACGGGAAACAGAATGATAGCAAGACAAAAGCTCATCAAGAAGAATAAGGGGCGAAAAAAAAACATAATCAAATTGTAAGATGTAAACCAGTTCCAACAACCCTCAAAACTAAAAAAAAGTGTCAAAAGTTGCATACCTTCATAGCTATTTTCTCATTTCTAGTATTGTACTCTCCTCGTCAAAAAAAAAGTATTGTACACCTCACAACTTCAATTGAAAAAGTCTCCCAATCCAGTGCATGTTTCAAAAAAGTTCAACTTTGTCTTTTATTTTAAATCGTTTCGCTAAACTTCCATAAGCCTTTAGATTCCACGATTTCTGCATTTATTCTTCCAATTTCCTCCAACTTGCTTTCTCATAAGCTAGCAACACAATTCCGTTCTCCATCACTTGGTGTCTACTCCTATTCATCTGGCATGTATCAATATCATATAGGTTACTATCAATAACATAAACATCAATATCATTATGCAACATATATAGTATAATTTATTTCTTTTTAGCAATGTAAGTACAATTAAGGGCTTAGAAAGAATCTGGCAACATATCATGTAAGTAGCTCCAAAGTTCAAATAAACTTTGCAAATTGAAATGTTGCACCAACCAATATCTCTGAAATTTAAACAGAAGGCTTAGAAACATCTGCAAGAGATTGATAAAATTCAGGAAATCATAACATTACTATATCAGAAAATTGGAAGCCCATTAAACAGAGATGTGAGTATGTGATCTGTCACTAAATCATAGTTACTTTGCACCAACCAGAAAGTTTAAAATACAAAAGCTGCTACTTATCTAACACAGCCGTCAGATATCAGGGACATTGTTCGTTCATGGAGCTCCTTCGTTTTTCGATAGAATCATTATATTAGAACTCGATTTTCTTAATAAAATTTGCAAACAAGTTGGAGCATCAAGTTATTCCTTATTATGAATAAACTAACAATACTTTACCATCTTTTATAATATCTTTCAAATACTCGATCAATGCAGTAAACACATCCTTTCAATTCCATTATATCAAAAATCGTCATCTTTCATAGTTTGTTCGACACTAGATATCATGAAGTATGATAAAAAAATCATAAAATTTGACCTTTGGATTAGCCATTATTATATTACATAACAAACACACAAAGAATAAATCAAGAAATTAATTTAAACTTCCCAGGCAAATCTCCCAAAAAATCCCACAAATTCGCCTAAAACGCGCCAATTTGTCCAAAATGCTCCCAAGATTCAATCTACCTAGAAATTAAATGTTTCGAAAATGACATTAAAAGGGGGGATAAAAATACAGTGAAAGAGAATGTAGAATGGCAAATTGAGAAACGAGAGTTGGGTGCGAAGTGAGATGTGAGTTCGAATGAAGTGAGAGGGTTTTGAACGAATGGAAATTCGCGCACAGAAATGCACCAAAAATCAAGAAACACACAAAATGAAATCAAGAACTACCTTTAACTTCGCCAAAGAAACTTCACACAAAAAAACGTCCCACAATTTCGACCCCAAAATACTCGGCAATTCGTCAAATTGCTCCCAAAACTTCAATCTACCCAGAAATATATGTTTCGAAATGACATTAAAAAGGGGGGATGAAAAATTACATGAAAAAGAAATGTAGAATGGCAAAATGAGAAACGAGAGTTGTGTGCGAAGTGAGAAATGTTTGAAATGAAATTTAGGGCTTGAAGGAATGAAAATGAATTGAAAAATTTCGCTGACCGCCCAAAAATAAGTAAAATGGAAGTTTCGCGGGTCTTGGTTAGTCTTATGGAACGGTTCCCATTTGACCGTTGCAATAGGCATATAAAACCGGTAAGCCATAGAGTAACCTAAGCGCGACGATTGTCTAAAACAGTTACAAATAACCATACTATAGCTAACGACCGTTGCCATAGACAAAAACCGTAGCATAGACCGTTGCCATTATATAGAACCGTAGCCCAAAACTGTATGCCATAGATAGAACCGTAGCAATTGATCGTTGCATTAGCCATTATTATGTAGTAGTGTTCGCTAAAAGACCTCCACACCCCCACACCCAGCCTACATTACACAAAAAAGTCCTCTCCAATATGAGCATCGTCCAAGCCTGGATAGGTCGATTCCCCACAAGGTTTCGTCCTAGGCAAAATGAGGCATCACTACACACACGACCTCACAAAATATGATCGGTCTGATTCCATTGGTTTCATTAACGGTAGCTTCTTCCCGAGGTAAAACAAATTAATAAATAAAACATAAACAGGTATTTTCATATTGTGTGGTTTGATTTTTCGAGATTTGAAGCAACGATGTTTTACTTAGTCTAGAACTTCACATAGGCTCAAGTTGAACCAGCATCTCTTTAGCCAGTCACATCAACCCCCACACCTTGTCACCCTTAGTCAAAAAAATTGAGTCTTTTTTGTAGATCCCTAGCCTTTCTTTTACACCTTAGGACTCTCTTACTCTTCTCATACAATCATGGCGATCAGGCTCTTGCTCATTTAGTCAAAATTGCACATCAGTAGCTCAACAAGTCGTTGGGGGCTTGCTCCAATAGTGCCATGTCTAGCATAATCCACTTCTTTAAAGTGTGGGGGCTTACATCAGCTTGATAAAGTCCATTCGTTGTTCCTTTCCTAAAGGAGCAGCAAAATCAAGTTCCTGACTTGAGCGGTCACCAACCAAAATCCAGAAGCAGCAGGCATGGGCACATCAATGGTAGTTCTAACAAGATTGGGGGCTTGTAATGTCAAAAGAGTCTTCATGCATCGCAACTGATCGACTCTACAAAGCCATGGTCACAACTCATTAAGGGCTTTATATTGGTATAAATGGTTCTCAATGTCGCAACAACACGCCTTCCGAGGGAGCAACAAACTTAAGTTCCGGACTTAAGTATACATCTCTCGTACGTTTGACGCCTTGAGCATGCATCCTTAGGAAAATGCCTTACTACTTGTACCTGAGAGTCTAGCAATCATCTTCAACACCACTACTCGGTATTCGTTGGGGGCTTACAACAAAAGAGCAAGCTCCTTAATTCGAACACATTAAACTCACCAGATCATCAAGGACCTTTACGCGCTTCCTATGCCAGAAACATACTCGTTCACCATGCTAAACCAATGTATGCTTCTCAACAAGCAACAAACATAAGGTTCATGACTTGAGTTGCACCCGTGTCTCGGCATATCAAAAACCGGGGGCTCATAATAGAAAGGGAAGACCTACAGGCAACTCTTTACATTTCCATGATCACCCATGAAGCACTACACATGGAAGGGTCACATAATTCAGCAACACACTAGGTCCAAGTCCTTGCCGACCTACCACTACAAAATGCAAATGTAACACCCTAGGTGCACGAGCCCACTAGTAGATATTATCTCTTTGGTCCTATCCCGCAAGGATTTGCTTTGGTGTGGGCTTGTCCCGCCAAAAGGCCTCTACTAGGTTAAGGTATCTAATCTACTTATATAGACTCGTCTCCACAACTTCCGATGTGGGATGGAACATCCTCTGTTTCCTGTCACCCACCCTTGAAAGGGAGCATGTGTCCTCAAAGCACGACAAAACAACCCGAAATGGGTTTGACTCTGATACCATTTGTAACACCCTTGGTGTACTGAATGGAGCCCACTAGTAGATATTCCTCTCTGGGCCTAGCCCGCAAGGATTTGCTTTGGTGTGGGCTCGTCAACCAATAGCTCTACTAGTTTGAGGTATCATCTATCTATATAGTGACTTTCGTTCTCCTCAACTTCGATGTGGGATGAACACCTCCGTTCCCTGTGGAACTTCCTCTATTCAAATCAAATCTCAACTATTTCGAATCACAAACTTTAATACTTGGTAAAACAATTAAATCTCAATATATAACTTGTAAACAATTTCACTATAACTGTACAGGTTTTAATAAGAAATCTTACCTTATTAGCATCAATAAACATCAACTCCAAATGATCTCAAATCAATAAGGTTCTTACTACGAAATCGGAATCTACAATATAATATACAATGCATTGTATAAGTTCCTTTGTTGACTCGCAAACTATATACACAAACCATCACAAAAGCATGACATTATATAATGATACTATGCACTCAATCACTAGTATAACATGGATTAGCAGAATGCTCCATTGTATATTGGGTAATACAAGCTTAACTATCATTACAAACAAATAGAAAATGCCACAAAACAATCATGTATACAAAAACCCAGCAATATTGCAGAAGGAATAACTCCTTGCATACAGCTTCCGAATTACACGATTCGTGTGCCCAAATTAATCTAATCTTCGAGCCCTACAACTTTCATGAAGGCATCAAAGCCAGAAAACAAGTGCAGAACTAAGTAAAACATCAAACCAGTAGAACGATTACATGGCAGCAAGAACAACAGAATCGTGCAGGTTCAGGACAGCTACACTACGAGGTTATAACTTTCATTTTATAATTACCCATTAAATTTCGTTTGAACCATTACAAACTAGACTCAAGTCCTTCGATTTAAGTGTTTATGGGCAAAACGAAGGTCGTTTAACCTCTGAATTGTTGCAAAAAGTAGTATTCAGATCAGTCACGAAAATGTCATTATATCCTACGAAGTATTAACTTCTATACCAAATAAACACAACAAATAAAGGAACGACAATAACAATTTGCAACTTGAAGTCAAATACATGATATCCAACCAACAATAACCCAAACATGACTTACTATAACAAATTCACATAACAAAATTCTTTTTTTTTTTGGTAAATGAAAAATAGCATTAAAAGCACAAACAAATACAACCTAAGCAAAGCCCTCTAGAGACCACCTAACTAAGTAGTTCTCAAGGTAGGACTTTCAGCCCAACTGGTAAACAAACTACAGGAACACTCAGCTGTTGTAACAGTACATCCTTCCTTTCATATTACATTGAGAGAAACCTCTTTAAATCTAACCCTAAGAATAGATAAAACTTATCTATATACAATAATGGATCGAATTAACCTCCTTGTGTGCCAATAAGCCTGATTTCTACTCAACTAATACACAATGCCAGCAACCATAGCACTAATCATTTTTTCTGAACTTTGCTCATGCCCATGCCTCGTCTAATCCAACTGATAACATGAAGCAGATCTCAAACCTCCTGGAAATTTGTAGCTAGCCAAGAGGGCACTCCATAATTGTTGTGCATAAACACAGTGCCAAACAGATGTCATAACACAGTGCCCAAAAGATGGTCATGGGACTCAATGTGAGTCTCAAAGATGCAGCAAAGAGCAGAATCATAAACTCCATACAAGGCTAGTCTCTGTCTGACAGGTAGTCTTTGTAACATAATGAGCCACCAAATAAACTTCTGCTTAGGCATAGCAGCATTATTCCAAACCACTTTGTACCAAGGCATCTTGGCACAGCATCTTGAATGTGATGATAGATGTGACCAATAGAGTAGACTGAGTAGGCCACCAAGTATCCAAATTGAGTGTCTGCAAATCACTCTAACAGAACAAAGCATCTTCCATATCCAGCTAGCCTGAGAAGAAGGATGATAATGGAATAAATCATGTTGGTTTGAGATAGAGAGCATTAACCCATTCACCCATAAAGTATCTTCTTTTGAGAAATTTGCCACAGAATCCGACAAAGATCCATATTATGCATAAAGCCAATGTCCTGACACCTAAGCCAACCAAATTTCCTAGGTGTACAAATGTAAGACCATAACAAAATTCTTTTTCCCAAACCAATTCAGTTTAAGAACCCTAACTTTAACAAATTCTCAAATTACAATAAAACCAAACAAAATTCGAGATTCAACTTACAATTAAAACTTACTTGATTAAAGGATGAATTGAGTATAATTACTCAGAAAAGACCCAAAAGTTCGTCCCTTTGATGTGATTTTCGATCAACACAACTCAAACCCAAATTTCCCCTTCGAAAAACCACACAATTTGAGAGAATATGAAGAAGGATGAATGGGGGTTTATGTGATTATGATTGAAGTAGTAATTAAAGGGAAGAAGGTTGAAATAATGGGAAAAAGAATAAGAAGAAGAAGAGAAGAAGAGTTTATGGCACTTGTAAAGTTGTACGTGATATTTGTGAAGTAGTTTTTAAGTTTTTGACTTTCAACATATAGATATTCCTTCAAGATAT
>SNQN01002093.1:0-18699 GCA_008642245.1 Bassia scoparia | reverse complement strand
AAAAAAAATCGCTTTCAAATAAAATATATATCTTTTTAAACGATAAATCATAATATATTTATAGAAAATACATTTATAATAATTCGAAAATTACGAGGGATTACAGGTGGACCCTGGCTTTGCATTGGTTTTTTTAGGACTCGCTTAGACTCCTTGACTTTGAGTTGACTTGTTTGACTTATGTAATGACGCTTTTGTGAGTTGACTAACTCTATGCATGCAACTTATATGCGACACGGTGTATTGACTTGACTTTTTTGCAACTTTGTGCTTTGACTTTGACTATGTACTCACAAGTCAATTYGACTTAGACATATTATGCAAGGACTATAGTTCAAAATTTTATGGAATATGGACTTTATTAACCACTTAGTTAAGGAAGMAAATACGAGTTAATGTAATTTTTGAAAATACATGCAACATAGAGCCTTCTAGACTAGAGTTTTGGGCTCAAGCCCCCAACAGGTTGAGATGCAAGCTTCCTTTTCGAACTTTGTTGAAAGAGGTATTGTGTGGCTATCATTAGTGTAATGGTAGCCCCTGGATTATGAAGAAGGGCCTCTTGTTTTGTGGATGAAGGTGATGTAGATGAACCTTTGCGGTGTTGGGAGCTTTAGTATTTGGAGCCTTTTTGCAGTGATGAGATGATTTGCTGTAACACCCCTTGGTGTGAAAAGGAGCCCACTAGTAGATATTGTTCTCTATGGACCTAGCCTGCAAGGATTTAATTTGGTGTGGGMTCRTCCCACCCAAACGGCCTCTACTAGGTTAAGGTATTAGTATACTCTATATAGTAGATTTCGTGCTCCTCAACTTCCGATGTGGGATGGAACACCTTCGTTCCCTATCACCCACCCTTGAAAGGGAGCCTGCGTCATTGAAGGCACGACAGAACACCGGTATGGGCCTTTGCTCTAATACCATTTGTAACACCCCTTGGTGTGAACAGGAGCCCACTAGTAGATATTATCCTCTATGGGCCTATTTAGCCCTCAAGTATTTTCTTTGGTGTGGGCTCGTCCCACCCAAAAGGCCTCTACTAGGTTGAGGTATCAATATACTCTATATAGTAGATTTCGTGCTCCTCAACTTCCGATGTGGGATGAAACACCTTCGTTCCTTGTCAACATGTGGCTACTGCTTATAGAGAACATGTGCTTAGACTTTATGGCGTTCCTAGTGATATTGTTTTTGATAGAGATAGCAGATTCTTGTCTAACTTTTGGYAGAAACTTCAAGAAGCATTAGGAACTAAGTTGAAGATGAATACATATTTTCACCCCGCTATAGATGGTCAAACGGAGCGCACTATTCAAACATTAGAGGACATGTTACGAGCTTGTGCTTTAGAGTTTCAAGGCTCTTGGGAGGAAAAGTTGGATTTGATAGAGTTCTCATACAACAACAGTTATCATTCTAGCATCTAGATGGCTCCATTTGAGGCTTCGTATGGTCGACGGTGCYAAACTCCCGTGTGTTGGAGCAATATTGATGAGTCTATTGTAATTGATCCAAAGATGATCCTAATGACAGTTGAACAGGTAAAGYTAATCTAGCAGAAAATGAAGGAGGAGCAAGATAGACAAAAGAGTTATGGTGATAAACATCGCAATCACATGGAGTTTGACGTGGGAGAGAAAGTGTTGCTTAGATTCTCACCTATGAAAGGGGTGATGAGATTTGAGAAGAAGGTAAGTTATCCTAAGTTAATTGCAGTTTTGTTTGGAGGGTATGAAGATTTTGGAGAAGGATTGGAGAAGCGGTGGCTTATAGATTGGGGGTTGGGCACCAAAATGTGCAATATATGATCATAGGAGTAGAACCTGCTTCATACATGTTTTCCTGATGTTTCAGTTGCGTGCGATTACTTAGCGCTGTCTCTGTGACTATTAGCCTAAGTACTGTTCAATCTAGATGATATATGCTTATGAGGAGGTTCGTTCAAATTCTAGACCATAAAGTTTGAAAGATCGCTGGCAGGTGAGACAAAAGGTCGTGGAAAGTAATATAGAAATTGCGTCGCCATGTACTTCAGAGGATGGCTGTTGGGCAATGTGAGGATGCAATGGTCTTTAAGGTAACACTCAATCCTCTTCTCTTAGGTAACGTTTGTTTTTACGGCGGGAGTCACTCATATTTAGGGGGTAGCAGAACTCATTGTGCTTGAAATGTTTTTAATGTTTATAATTCATCTTGTTGGTTGATATATGTTGTAATTGTGTATTAAGTTTTGAGGTTTATTGTATCGTAACAATGTTTAGATAGGTGTATTAACTGTTATATAAGTTATACCGAGTTGTCTAAAAAAGGGTGCTCAGTGTAAATGCTTTTGCGCAATATTATGGGTGTAAGATTTCAGGGACAATACTGTTATTTTAGTGGGGTTTAGAGTATGATGAAACCACCGTATATGTATTTATACTTATTATTAGGGAAGATTCGCCCCAGTGGTAGGCGTGTCGAGAGTTTCAGCGGATTCTCAGTGGTAGGTGCTCGATGTGGTGTTGTTATATTTAAATTACTAGATGGTGTAAGTGTTGAACGTTGTTAAGTAATTCCAACCGTGATGTTATTGAGTTTGCCGTTAAATTGGGGAATTGTAGGTAGTGTAATGTTGATATAAGGTGGGTGTGAAATCGTAAGAGTGTGTTATAAGGGTACATCAAATTTTCCTAAAATCCAGACCATTTTTCTCCCTCTCCCTCGGTTTCTCGTACTCCTCCTTTCACTCACCATCACATGCCCATTATTCCTCCGGTTCTTAGGTGGACTACACCTCTCCTCAAACTTCTACCAGATTAACTCCACACACAACTTCATGCTCCCACAACATTTGCGTACTTATGACACCGGCTCACCATATGCTGTAAGGCACACAACGCAATACCTTGCTCAACTCACTCTTACAAGTTTACGCGTTGCCTTTGGGATGCAGCGTTGCTACATATTCACAGTAGGCAGCAACGGGTAAACTTAGCACAAATACTAAATACAATCACATAGACAAGTCTTCGTACCGCAGAGATTTCTTTAGGGACCCAAATAAAGAACGAACGACAATTTGAATCAGTAGATTCGAATGGCAATTGATATATTCAAACCCTATTTGACGAATATTCAACTTCAAAACCACCCAAAGATCAAAACCACTATTCTAAAATGCAGGTCATAAGTTAGACATATCTATTTATCCTTAACTATCTATTGCTTTCAGTTTGGTTATTATGGTACTGGACATTTCATATTTTATTGTGATACTAATACAAGTCGAGTGAATGGAAAACAAAATATCTTTGGACCGAATCGGATAATAGGAGAATTTTGGATGTAAATATGGGAATCGAGATTCTGGATTGTGTATGACATGGTCAGGCATGATGGTGGTTAAAGGATTGGAATGATGTTGGATTGATAAAGGATGAAGTGGTGGTGCTAGGATGGGAGATGTGGGAGATGTGGTAGTAAAGATAAGGCAGATAGTGGAAGTTGGTGAGTATTGTCTGCTGGTCCACGGGGCGTACAGATATGAGTGACGGTGCGTTAAGGTCAGCAGGGGAGTGAAGACATTGGTTAAATGGGAGGTTAAGGTCAAACCATGGTTAATATTTTAACTCCCCATTTAACGGTAATATTCGCAATATATCACGGTTGGGGAAATCTTAACAGACTTCAATATTACCAGTGGGATTAATAAAAAACCCGACACCCACTGAGATCCGCGAACTCAGCCCTAACATTGTGGCGTAAATTTTCCTATATTAATTTAGATATTATTTGTTTATTCAGACTATTCTTTTGCTAAAGTATTTAATATCTTATTTTGAATCTGAATAATTATTTACTTCATAACTTGTAAAAAACAAAGGGTTTTTATATCTTGAAGGAATTTCTATATGTTGAAAGTCAAAAACTTAAACTATTACAAATAATGAGTACAACTTTACAAGTGGCCATAACTCTTCTTTCTCTTCTTCTTCTTATTCTTTTTCCCATTATTTCACCTTTTCCCCTTATTACTACTTCAATCATAATCACCATAAACCTCCATTTCATCTTCTTACATATTCTCTCAATTTGTGGGTTTTCGAAGGGGAATTTTGGGGTTGAGTTGTGTTGATCGAAATCACATCAAAGGGACGACTTTTTGGGTCTTTTCTTGAGTAATTATAGTCTCAAATTCATCCTTTAATCAGAGTAAGTTTTAATTTGGTAAGTTGAATCTCGAAATTTGTTTGTTTTATTGTAGTTTGAGTAATTTGTTGTAGTTTATGGTGAGCGCGCTGCTGGGGTTTTAAACTGCAATTGGTTTTTTGGGAAAAGAATTTTTGTTTATGGTCTTACATTTGTACACGCTAGGAAATTTGTTGGCTTAGGTGTCGGGACATTGCTTATGGCATTATATGGATTGGCTCGGATTTCTTGTGGCAATTTTCAAAAGAAGGATCTTTATTGGTGACATGGGTTTGCGTCCTCTATCTAACACATGATTTATTCCATTATCATCTTCTTTCTATCTTCAGGCTAGCTGGATATGGAAGATGCTTGTTCTTGTTAGAAGTGTATTTGCAGACAGTTCATTTGGATACTTGGGTGGCTACTCAGTCTACTTTCTATTGGTATCACATCCTAATATCACATTCAAGAATGCTGGTCGCAAGTATTCTTGTACAAAGTGGTTGGACATAATGCTGGCTAATGCTAAGCAGAAGTTTATTTGGTGGCTTTATGATTTACAAGACTACCTGTCAGCAGAGACTAGCCTTGTATGGAGTTTATGATCTCTGCTTCTTTGCTGCATTCTTTGAGACTCACATGTGAGTCCATTCTGACATATCATTTTTTTTTGGAGCTGTGTTTATGACCATCTTGTTTTGGCACTGTGTTTATAGCACGAACAATTATGGGTATGTGGTCCTTCGTGTGTTGCCTAGCTACAAAATTTCCAGGAGGCTTTGGGATTGCTTCATGTTTATCAGTTTGCGATTGAGCTGAGGCTGGGCCTGAGCATAAGGGTTTGAGAAAATATTGATTGTTGTATGGGTTTGTGTGTGATTGTGTGATTAGTTGAAGTAGAGAATCAGGCTTATGTGGCACACGGAGTAATATATGAACCATTTATTGTAATTAGATACAGTGTTTTATCTATTCTTAGCAGGTTGAATTAGACAAGAGGATTCTTGCGAGTCAATGTAATATGAAAGGAAGTGATGTACTGTGGTTTACAACAGCTGGCAGTGTTTCTGGTAGTTTGTTTGCGCTATGTTGTGGTAGCTGATTAGCTCCTACTTTGAGAACTACTTATGCTTAGGTGGTCTTCGTAAGGGGCTTTGCTTAGGTTGTTTTTGTTTGCTGCTTTAATGGCTATTTTCAGTTTACCAAAAAAAAGATTTTGTTATGTGAATTTGTATAGTTAAGTATGGTTTGGTGTTTTTGTTGGTTTTGGATATATGTTTTGACTCCAAGTTGAATTGTTATTGGTCGTTTTGTTTTGTTGTTGTTATTTGGGTTATTAGAAGTTTAATACTTGGTAGGATATATGAATATTTTGTGACTTGATCTGAATATACTTTTTGGCACAAAATTTAGAGGTTAAACGACTTCGTTTTTTGCCTCATAACCTTAATCGATAGGGACTGTTGAGTCTAGTTTGGTAATCGGTCTCAAACGAAATTTAATGGGTAATTAATAAAATGAAAAAAGTTATAACCTCTTAGTGTAGCTTGTCCTGAACCTGCAGATTCTTGTTCGTTCTTGCTGCCATGTTAATCGTTCTATGGTTTGTATTGTTTTACTTAGTTCTGGCCTTGTTTTCTGGCTTTGATGCTGTTCATGAAAGTTGGTAAGGCTCGAAGATTAGGATTAATTTGGGCACAGGACGATTCGTGTAATTCGGAAGCTGTTATGCAAGGAGTTTTCCTTCTTGCAATATGCTGGTTTTTATACATGATTTGTATTTTGTGGCATTTTCTATCTTGTTGTAGTGACTCTAGGTTAGACTTTGTAATTATACCCGCTATCATTAACAGATGACATTCTGGCTAATCATGTTATAACTAGTGATTTGAGTGCATAGTAATTCAATTATATATGTCATGCTTTTGTGATGGTTTGTGTATATAGTTTGCGAGCAACAAAGGAACTTATACATGTCAGTGTATATTAAATTTGTAGATTCGATTTCGTGAAGAACTTATTGATATTGAGATATTTGGATTGATTTGTTTCTTGTGCTAATAAGGTAAGATTTCCTTATTAAACCTGTACATGTTATAGTGAAATGTGTTTTAACAGTTATATATTGAGACATTTATTGTTTTTACGCAAGTATTAAAAGTTGTGATTCGATAAAAGTTGAGATTTGATTGAATAGGAGGAGTTCCACAGGGAAACGGAGGTGTTCCACTCCCATCGGAAGTTGAGTGAGAACGAAAGTCTACTATATAGAGTAGATTGATACTCAACTTCTAGTAGAGACTATTGGTGGGTAGAGCCACAACAATAGCAAATCTTGCGGGCCTGGCCCAGAGAGGATTATTGCCTGTTATTGGAGGCCTCATGTACAGTACCCAAGGGTGTCTACAGCTAATATGGTCGATCAGAGAACACCCAGGTATTATGGTGTTTTTGTGTGTCTTTCAGGCAACCATGGTCAGCCTTATTCAAGGGTGGGTTGTACATGGAAATCAGAGGAATGCCAATCCACATCGGAAGTTTTGTGGTTTAGAAGAGTCTTAATGAGTAGATTGGATACTTAACCTAGTAGGGCCCTTTTTGGCGGGCGGGACAGCCACACCAAGCATGCTTGCGGGATAGCGACCAAAGAGGATATCTATGCTAACTAGTGGGCTCGAGCACACTAGTGAGGTGTTTACATTATGTATGTCCTTGTGTATGTGCGTAAGCTGCGTCCGGCGAAATTAGGTTACTTATTTGAGAACTACTATTGTGCGTGTTGTGAATTATGTTGAGATTTCCTCTTGATTCATGTGTAGTGCTTCATGGGTGATCAAGAATGTAAAGAGTTGCCATGTAAGGTTTTGTTACCCTTCCTATTTCATGAGCCCCGGCTTTTTTGATTATGCGAGACACGGTGCTAACTCAGTCATGACGCTAATACATGTTGTATGCTTCGTTTGAAGCTGAACATTAGGTTGAGCATGTGGTGAACGAGTATGATTCTTGGGCATATGGAAGCGCGTAAGGTCTGAGATCTGGGTGAGTTTTAATGTGCTTCGAAATTAAAGGAGCTTGCTTCTTTTGTTGTTAAGTCCCAACGGAATCGAGTATGTGTGGTGAAGATGATTGCCTTAGACGTCTCTAGTATACCAGCAGTAAGTTCAAGGCATTTTACTAGGGATGCACATACTCAAGGGCGTTTCTAAATGCTATAGCCGAAGAATGTATCTTAAGTCGGAACTTAAGTTGTTGTTGTTTCCGCACTCAAGTGATGTCAGAGTCGATAGTTGTTGGAATGAGAACCCTTATACCCAATATAAATGCCATTATGAGTTTTGTGAATGGCTTTGTGAGTCGATCAGCTTGCATGCATAATGACTCTTTTGACATTACTAGCCCAATCTTGTTAGAACTACCATTGGATGTGGCCATGCCTGCTGCTGTCTGATTTGGTTTTGTGCCCCGGTCAAGTCAGGAATTGATTTTGCTGCTCTTTAGGAAAGGACAACGAATGAGGATTACATTCAAGCTGATGTAAGCCCCCACTTTAAGAAGTGGATTTAGTGCTAGACATGGCACTATTGGAGCAAGCCCCACGACTTGGTTAGCTAACTGATGTGCAAATTTTGACTAAAATGGCAAGAGCCTGATCGCACATGATTGTATGAGGAGAGTAAGGAAGTCTAGGTGGTGTAAAGGAAAGGCTAGGGATCTACAAAGTATCAAATTGTTGTTGTGCACTAAGGGCTGAAAGGTGTGGGCGTGATGTCTCGCTAAGAGAGATGCTGTAGTTTCTAATCTTTCGAGCTATGTGAAGTGTCTAGACTAACGAAAACATCGTTCGCTTAAATTGGAAAAAATCAAACCAGAACAGAATATGTTGAATAATTTGACCTGTTTATGTTTTTATTATTAAATTTAGGTTTTACTATTGGGGAAGAAGCTCACCTTAAATGAAAACTAATGGAATCAGAGATCATATTTTTGGTGAGGTCTGTGTGCTAGTGATGCTCTTTTGCCTAGGAGAACCTTGTGGGAATGATATTCCAGGCTTGGACGATGGCTATTGAGAGGGATTTTTTGGGTGTAATTAGGCTGGGTGTGGGGGTGTGGATAAGGTCTTTTTAGCGACTCGCACGCTATACATAAATTATTGGGTAATGTCGCGTTATTGACGCTATATAATTTACACAGTGGTTCTTATCTATGGGTACAGTATATGGACTACTGTTCTATATCAATGGCTAACGGTGAATTGCATAGATATATTTTGTCTAATGGCAATAGAGTAGTTATATGTGATAAGGGTCCAATTCAGAGTTAAATTAGGTAACTTGTATTTTAAGAATCGATTTTAGCAATTAAGAGTACTTACTGTGGCTAAGCTGGCCTACCGGTTTTATAAATGCTATTGCAAAGGTCAAGAATGGTGGAACGTTGCCATAGACTACCAAGACCAGCGAACTTCCTTTTTACTTATATTTTGGGCGGTCAGTGGATTACTCGGAAATTATTTCAATTATTTTCATTCCTTCAAGCCCTGAAATTTTGATCATTTCGAACATTTCTCACGTATCGAAACAATCTGTGTTTCTCAATTTTGTCCCATTCTCAAACAAACTCATTTCTTTTTTCACGTAGTATCTTGTTCAATGCCACCTTTTTTTTAATGTTCATTAGAACACTATGAAATACATTGGTAGGAATATGAAGGCAAGTTTCGCTTGGGAGGGCAAATTAATTTGGAACGAATTGGCCGATGTATTGATCTGGGGATCGAAATTTGGGTGGGACGTTTTTTGGTGAAGTTTTCTTTGGAGTATTAGGGTAGTGTGCTGATAGATTCCACAGATTTGTTGTCGTTTCTTGATTTTTGGTTGGCAATGTGGCTTGGGCGACCATTCCATCCATTCGTTCAAAACCTCTCACTTCATTCAGACTCAACATGCTCACACTTTCGGCGACTGTTCCAAGAGCTCTCTTTATCTCTCTAATTTGCAATTCTAGATCTACATTCTCTTGTCACACTGTTAATTTTATCCACCCTTTTATAAATTACATCTTTCTGTAACTATGTAATTATTACTAGCCTTGTATTTTGATAGCTATTTGGGGACCTTATCTGGAGCAAATTAGGCGCCCGAAGAGCATAAGTTTGGGCGAATTCTCTGATGGGTATGATTTTTTTTGGCTTTTGAACTTTCTATTGGGGGGAGCTTTAAAGGTCAATTTTTGATTTGCACTTCTTATTATTCTTGATTGTGTGTTATGTATTACATAGTCATCAATGGTCTACATTCAAAGGTTCAAATTTTGATGATTTTTTTATATACTTCTGATAGTGTGAGTACAAAGACCTATGAAACGACTGGACGATTCATTATGATAGTAATGGATTGAAGAGATGTTGTTACTACATCTGCTCTTAAGAAACCCAACATTTTGTTTGCAGTCGTTCGAGTTTAGGTGTAAAGATGCGAATGTAGTGATAAAAGTATCTGTGTAAGTATTTTTTTCCAATTTACATCAAGGAATAATTGATGGCTCCACACTTGCTTGCAACATTAATTTTATTAAGAAATCGAGTTCTAATCATAATGATCTAGATCGAGCAGTAAATTCCTGACAGGAGCTCCATGAGGCTTACCTTGGGCAAGTACTTCCCTCACATGAAATATTGAACGAGGCATCTTTCTTGCCTGTTTTAGTTGAAAATAAGTAGCAGCTATCATTATGTCATTTTAAACTTTCTGGTGTGGTGCAAAGTAACTGTGATTTAGTGCGATCAATACTTCAATCTCGTGTTTAATGGGCTTCAACGCCAAGTGTTTCTGGATATAGTATGTTGAATGCTTTTACATTTGAATTTATATAAAGCTCACTTGCAGATTGTTTCTAGGGACCTTTACTGTTTAAATTTCAGGATATTGGGCTTTGGTGCATGACATTTTCAATTTGCAAAGTTCTATATTGAATTTGGAGCTTACTTACATATATATGTTCAGTATGCTGTTTAAGGGCACCGTAATGGTAACTACATACATTGTAAAAAGAATAAATTTATTACTATCAGTTGTTGTTGTCTGCTAATGATAATTGGGTTCTTTTGATTGTTGATTGTATTATATGATATTGATAATGCAGATGATAGGTAGTGACACAAGTTGATTGGAGAACGGAATGTCGTTGCGCTAGGTATTCTGAGAAGCAAGTTGGGAGAATGTTAGAAAGAATAAACTGTGCAGAGATCAGCAGGAATGCTAAAGGTCTATATGGATAGTATTCGCAGAAGAACCAAGATCTTTAAAAGACTCAAAGTTCGCAACATATTTTCAAAGAAACATTAGCCTGGATGAGGAGATTTTCAAATGATAGTTGGGAGGAAGATAGAAAATACTTTTTTGTTTGCGCACTAGTGCGAGAGCTCAACTTACTGAGCAATGAGAAAAAGTGCATGAAGGTTGTCGGTCTTTTGACACTTTTTTTATTCTCAGTTTGAGGTTTGTTGAAGCTCGGCTTGGTTCACTCTTTAGCAATTTGATTAGAGATTTTCTCTTTCTTCCGCGCCCTTAATATTGGCTTCTTGATGAGGTTGTATTTGTCTGGATCATTCATAGTTTCCCTGTCTGATGATATGTCAGTGAATAAAGGATGTGCTTTTTTGGGTACCTAAACAAAAATTACTTTTCTATGAAAAAAGGTGCATTTTGTTGTGTTAAGCTGAATAATATCAATTCAACCGAGATATACAACAGTTAAACACACGCTAATCATGGTTGTCACTTGGGTGTAACCTTAATACGACTTTTTGTCTCGAATTTCCCTCAAATAAAGCTCCTGTTGTTAAGACAAGTAAGTTGTAAGCTCACTATATAAAGTGCTCTTCACTTCACATTCTTCCAATGTGGGACTTAGGATCCAATACCAACAAGGCCGATCTTGAGAATTTGAAATTAGAATTAGAATGCTCTCAATGTCTAAGTCTGATGGAATAGAAATTATTGCAATCCTTATTTTTTAGATTCTTAGCTGAGTATAGGGCCGTTAAGTATAGAATGATGTGCTTTGTTTCCCTCTCTGTTAAAATGGCTGCCAAGCTTATTTGTTTCAACGATTGCAGATAGAAAGTAATGGAGAGTTGTATGATTAACAATCAAATATAGATAGTACATCAGTGAATTTGGCATAAGATGTGCTAGGAGATAATGGTCAGCAGGGGGAAATAATTATAGTAGTTTTTACTTGAAGTACACCGACATACAAGTGGTGCACATTCTCATTGTAGCGATTATAGTTAAACAATACTTTGAGGCGACTATGTACGGCTTGCTTGAGATAAGTCCATGAGCAGGTGTAACTTTTCACAGTTTATTCGTTCTGATGAAAAGAAAATCTTGTACCTGTAGAATGCAGTTAGTGACATGATATAATTTACTTTTGTTTTTCCTCTTTGTGAGTGAGTATCTGCACTGGATAATTATAGTTCATTCTAACTTCTGTGAAAAACTTTGATACTATTAGGTTTTCCTTGGTGTTTTGCTCTCTTTGTCCTCTACTCATTTTCCTTAATTCTGGCATACTATGTTGGCGGTTTTTTTGATAGTCTTTTAAATATGCTGCCAGTATTTTTTCTGTGGACAATTAATTTGTGATGCTTGAACTAATGGTGCCGTGAACAATATGTGGATTTTGCTCCTACAGACATTGATATTTGATTTTCGTTTTTTTGTCGTAGTTATCAGGCTATTATATGAAGTTTATTTTTGAGCGTAATGGATAACCAAAACAAAATAGAGATATTATTTATTTGGATTTCAATCTTGTTGTAGGGTTCACACGTGAGCAGCCACCAATACCGAATGCATGACAAAAAGAAAATAGCAGCAACAGCCTCCTGGGACAACCACGTGGGCACAGATTTATTCTGGAGACAAATATCAACCCGATTGCATACAATGCAAAAGTTAGAAGCCACAGACTCGAAGATTATCGAAGGGAACCAAAATGTCATAATTAATAAGAACACGATGGCAACATAGACCTATCGCTGAACTCTAAACGCATGCCGATTTTCTGAGGAAACAATGGGTGCCAAAAAGCACGTGAAACATTTCACCGTCTCCTCAACAGACACAATATCAGCAACAGCCGAATAACAGAGATCGATGCGTCCCCAATTATGAGGCAATACATGGGAGCAAGGTCATTTTGCAAGTATGCGACACATGAGTTGGTAAAGTAATATTATACATCCCCGCAACGCCGCTTACGCACTCGCTATCTATACATCCACCAACCTTATATCACCCTACTTTAAATAACACCGCAGTGCGTATAGTCTCAAACACCACCCACGACAAGCCTAAATTTTTTTCAATGTCTTCTAAGAAGAAAGCAGACCAATAACTAGACAGCAACTCTCAATTCCAAGTTACAAATGAATCGAGGAAGAGAAATCGAAAAAGCTTATAAATGCCAAGTTCTTCCATCACTTGAATTCCCCGCGAATATGAGTATCTAG
Source organism: Bassia scoparia (assembly GCA_008642245.1). NCBI lineage: Eukaryota > Viridiplantae > Streptophyta > Magnoliopsida > Caryophyllales > Amaranthaceae > Bassia > Bassia scoparia. The sequence goes on along the minus strand of SNQN01002093.1, from coordinate 6,002 downwards.
ACGATGCAAATGCTGTTGATATAAGTCTTACATTTCCGGCACAACACTTAAACCACAGATTTCTATCACTATATTTTAGCAATGTGTAGTTTTTTAAAAAATTGCTAAGGAAAAAATCGAGTATCGCATGTGGATACTTAGAAAGAAGTCTAAGGAGAAGTTTCAACATTCAGGATCCTACTATGAAGTGATGACAAGAGCATGTCACTGAGCATAGTGAGTCGAGTACGGATTTTATGGAAAGGGGTATACAAACAATCAACTTGAAGGAAAGGGATTCTAATGAAACAAATACGGGATACAAATAGAAGTACACAAGAATTCTTGATGCAAGCAATCCAAAAATGCGAAATTGTGATGAAGGCAGAATTCGAGAGAACTATCCGGAGTTGAATTCAATGAAATCGCCCATTAAGGACTATTACGATAAAAAGATATAGAAGAGATCACAGGGTAGAGCAATAATGATATAGGAGGGGGAGTAAAATGATAAGTAAGAGAGATAGATTCTAACATTATTCGAATTTCTTCTACGGTTTTCTTAATAACCTTTGTGCCCGTTTAATAGTCTTATTCTTTCCACTTGATACATATATATTCTATCACACTATTTAGCACAATTACTATACCGCTGGGAGTAGAATATGAAAGATAGAGATATATATGTGACATAGAATATATAAACGTAATACAGAGATAGAAGATATAATTATATATTATAGATATTTGATATACATTAGTGTATAGAGATATAGTAAGCAGTGTGACATTACATTAGATAAATAGAGACATAATAAGTTAAACATAGGATGTTCATTCTTTGTGTTTGCTGAGTAAATGATGCACAAGATAAAATATCTAGAAAAATATATAATGATATTTTTGATATTTATATAATACGAAATCTTGGCATATATATATATAGAATAGATGAATATAAATAACTCTAACATAACCAAGCGCCCAATTTACTAAATGCATATTCTTATATATAACAAGATCACATAAATATTTGGTTGAAATTAATTAACACAATAGCCATGACCTTGATTAGCAAATATGAATTTTATTTGTATCAAATAGGTTGAGAATAATTCAACTACAACTAATGGGTTTGATAGGAAGAATGAATGTAGTATTCTTGCTGTTTTTCAAGAAATTAGACCAACTAATGGGTTTTTAAGAGTTGAAAAATGCAGAGATTTTTATGACCACAATAACAAATATAGAGAATAGAAAAAACAAAAAAAAAAAACAAAGTATAGAAATAGAAGAAATATATAAGATATATAGAATAGAAAATAAAAAGCTAACACTGGTGGTAAAGCCTATGGTTTAAGCTGAATATGTACATGAGACATATAATAGCAGTTGTAGTGCAGGAAATTCGGGCCGAACCTGGGACATTTGGCTACACTGGGCCCTGGATCTTTACTGTTGGGGCGTAGTTTGGATGGGAGTTTCTTGCTCTGGTTGTAGCTGGGAATGGAAAGATCTTCAGTTAATTAAGTACAGGTTCACATCTAAACAACTATTACATGTTATGTTTTTAATGTTATTCACTAAGTGAAACTGATAGTAGCCAGTATGTCTATAATTTTAACATCTGATGAGTAAAGTAAGATTTTTGTGGGGGTTACGTTACTTATGTAGATGATATAGTCTCGGGATATATAAATTTAGAAGATAGCATTGGTTTTTTGTTACTAGCTACAATGAAATGTGCCTTAGCACTGCATGCTATTGTCGGCCCGTAAATACACACAAATAGAAGAGGAGGGGATAATATTATTAGAAGACAGATATTCAGTTGTTAACTGATGATAATCCTTAATTTTAATCAGGATATCCATTCACGTGCAAGGATTTTCTTGTTACAGATATACTCTGAATTGCAGTGTCAAGTAGCATTATGATCTGCATTGGAACTTGTTTATTGAAATTTTTAATTTAATTTGGATGTCTATCACCACTCAAGCGTAGGGATGATGACAACCCACATCTATATTGTGAATCTTAATAAAAATAAGCTTGCATAAAGAATTCACAATGCGCGCCATGTCTAAAAACATGATTAAATAAAGGCTGGTGACTATACCAATTTCTTGCAGATTTTAGTCCTTTTTCCATATGTTTTCTTATATTTGTTGTTTTTCTTTTATTTGACATGTATGACATAGATCTATGCCATCCTATATAAGGTTTAATATATATGTTTTGCGTGGGTTTGAAAGAATAAGGAATGTTAATACAGCGTATGTTAATCAGTTTGAGTTGTGGATTTAAATTTTAAAGAGTTAATCCACCCAATGTCATTTGCAGTTAACTGTCGGAATTGGGCACTGATTTGTGTTTCTCTGACCGAATAAGTATACTGGAACGTCTGTTTATCGCTATTAGTCATTTAATTTTCTCCGCAAATTGATATAAGTAGACAAGCATAGAAAGGTATCTTTGCTGCATAATTCATTAATATGCCCTCACAAGTGGTCTATAGCTTCGTTGTTGCTAATTCTCATTTCATTTGGAAGTAATCTGCTCAAATATATCCAATATTGCCAAAATTGCTTTATTAGTGTTCTCCTGCTTTGTTATTGATTCTAATAATGTGCTTCGATGTTTCACTTTGTAGGTCAAGTTGATCAAATGGCTTGTGGGAGGTGCGGGTTTAATGATTAGTTGTGACTTTTATTACTATGAACAATTCGAAAGCTTTTTTGGTGATCTAATACAGCTTTTTATTTTGGGCCTTATATTATTAGCTACTTAATATTAGCTTTGGGTTTCATTTGTAATCATCCTATGCTACTAAGTACGCTATATATATATGTATATATGTTACCTATCCATATTGATAAGAATCGTTAGAATCGTATTTTTATGTGTTTGTAAGATAACGACGTTCTGTGATGAGTATTTGGATTTTTGATAGTTATAATTATTGATATTATTGATTTATATATCTAGATTAATATGATATTATTAATCGTCGAAGAGTTAGTATTAAGAAGAAAACAAAAAGAACGGTTAACATTAAAACGAAGTAAATATTAATTAAGATTATAAATGTAAAATGCAGATGCAATCATATAAACACTATTGAACGTTGTTATTCAAAACGCGGCGTTGCCTAGGTTTTTAAAAGGTGTTGCAAAATCTATCTTGGCAACGGTTAAAATCCTAAAGAGCGTTGAAATTCATAATAAATAGTGTTGGAATCCGTTTATACGAGCTTTGGCAACGGATTCAGAATTCCTCAGAAGATGTTGCGGTTAGAGCTATCTACACGTGTTTATGATCAATCTACAACGTTGGATAGAACTATGGGATACCGTATGCTAATAGACTATGGCAACGGTTAGTGTACTATGACGGGTTGAACTCAAAAGCGTTGCTATAGCTATGAGAAACCGTTGCCTCCCTTGATCTATGGAACGGTTATGTTGGACGTTGCAAATAGCTTATGATATAGACGTGTGATTCGCTTAATAGAAAGGCATCAACGCGAAAGGTTTGAACCGTAGCTTAGGTCTATTTGGCATGCCATGTGTTTAGCAGTTTATAGTATGGCAACGTTTTTTGACCCGTTGATATCTGGGCTTAAAAGTGTAAGTAAGTGGACTTGCTGGCAATGGTATCGTGTTTCGATTTTTGCATTTGCTTGATGTTTTTTGTGACTTTGCACTATATATTGAGTGGGTTAGATTAGTCACTCTTTGGGGTTGCTAAAACTTCCTTTTAGAATCTTGTTTGTTGGTTCTCATTTGTTTTTGCTTTTTCTCTTTTTGTTAAAACAATTCGTGTTTGGGTTCTAACTTGTGCTTTGTTTGCTTAGGTGCCGCGTTTGGCTACCATGGAGGGTAGCGAAGATGTGGGTGTGACAGGGATTGGGCTTTTTTGGTGTTTGTTTGCATAAGAAGGTAGAAAGGGGTTGCAGGGATTTTGTTTTTGAATGTGTACTTCTATAAAGGTGCGGAGGGAGAAGGTTAATCATGTGGAGCATGAAGAGGCTTCGAGCGATGTCAATTTATTCATTTTTGTTTTTTTTCATTTTTCTTCCATTTTATTATTGTTTTGTGAGGTCATGTGTTGTTATTAGAATTCCTCATCTGATAGTTCGAGCCATTGAAAGGCTAAGAGATGAAAAAAACGGAACAAAGAAATTTTTTAATGTGGATGAGCTAATTGAGATGACAAGACTTAATTGTAATTGAATAGTTTAACAAGAGGGAAGAAAAGGGAAATTAAATTAGGTGGAGGGAACTCCGACTCAACTATGCTTAAGTTTTTTAGCTGTTGGCCCCATAGATTCGCCTTTGTTGTCATTAAAGAAGCTTGTAATAGCCACAGTAAGTGATGCTTGCTATCATAGTTGCCTTGGTCCTCCTTTTCATCCCTAAGGCGGATGGGAGACGACATCATCAACATAGTCTTGCAACACAGTCTCTGTCAGGTTATACAGCAATTTCGATTGTGTTGGCATTTGCTCTATGTGTATTCGAATGTTGTTGGCGATCACCCACATTAAGCCTTCTTCTCACTGGTGGGGTCAAAGTGGGAGATAGGCTCGAGCAACCTGTCCTTAAGGGATTGAATGCTTGTGATATGTCATGCCAAGTGAGTGTATTGACGGTTTTGACATGTGGACTCGCTTGGTTTACTCAATACAACAATATTTTGAAGTCTTCCTTTGGTTGAGTATAGGGTAGTGTCGTGTTCCTCTTTCGTCAGCTCGACCGGATTGTTATTTTTATGTTTCTTCGTTGGGATTAGGTCTCTTCAATCTCGCACAAATGGTGGTAATCTTCAATCCTTGTCATGATGATTCAACCGATACGAGATGGGTTGCAATAATTAGGCGGGATTGTTGATGAAATTTCACTTCTCTTCTTCTTCGGGTGGAGTTGATGCATATTGGGCTGCAGTTTTCTTCATGGGTGCAATGGTGTCAAGGATAGTGGGCGGCCCTAGGCGTTATAGCGGGCGCGCGTTTGGTAATTACATCGCTAGTGTGCTATATGCGTTGGGTTTGAGCGACATCAGGAAATGCGGTCGGTGAGGTGCGTTGGGGAACAGATAGTGTTTGTCGTGATGTAAGGGGAGTCCGCACCTGGCGTGCCTATAAAGTTAAATTTGCTTTCAAGGAGCGCCGAAGAGTTGGGTGATCGCAAAAGTAAATGGACACCACGGGATTGTTGCTGATCGCAGTACACAGTGTGTATGAGGGTTCTGTGAAGGCTGGTACGAACTGATCTGTACCAAAATTCCTGCCTGCTATTGACGATAGCAGGCGTCTGTAATACTAGAGTCGGACCTCTCATTTCTCGACTTCCATTCACCACAGGTTATTGATGCCACATAATTACGTTTTTTAGGGCAGTCTTAGGAAGATACTAACCCTAACGAATTATGAAGTGTGTTTTTTATGTCAAGGAACTACCTAACTAGAAATTGGTGACACTTTGGGCATTAATCAAGTTAAACAGGATGCGTTTAAAACTCGGTTTTGTCCATATTATATCCTGATTTAGTGATTACAATAATTTCCGGTCTTTATTAGCAAATATATAAATGATCACAAGAATGATTATGGAATATATAACTTCAAAACTTATATCATACAACCAATCTTCCTATTCAAGAAAAAACAAAAGTTTAGTTTCGTAATAAAAAGGGAAACGGAGATTCCTTCCGCACTGATAATCGTATATAAGCAACAAATGTTAGTTCATCAATAAAAACGGAGGTAGATCTGCGCTTGATCGTTATAAACAAAGGTTAAGCAGATCGTTAGTGCATTTCCTAGAAGTGATAATTAAATGAAATGGATAACAGAACAAAAACAAAAATGAAACTTGAAATGTTAATGACAATCCTACATTTTAATGGGAACAATTGCATTAGTGAGTTTTACTTGTTAATTGAGATCGAAACTCGTATAGTTTTAATTAGATTGAGAAGAGTATGTTTTAATGACGATAGTTAAATCTCAAGAATAAACC
>SNQN01002092.1:35219-80017 GCA_008642245.1 Bassia scoparia | reverse complement strand
AAACGGAGAGAGAGGATGAGCACCAATATCTCATCTCAGGAAGTTCTGCGATCGCTTTCACTGTGCACTTTGATCGCAGTCATATTTGTATTGCGAACCCGAAGTATACCTGGAATAAATCAACAACAAAAAACATACATATCTATGACCAATCTATCGACTTTGTATACGCTGTAGGTCCCCACATAAGTCATATGTACAAGTTTGAAGGGTGCTGTTAGTACTCATCAACAGTTTTCAGACTTCACAGAGATTTTTTGACCCTGTTTTCCCCTTGACACATTCTGAAACAGACCTTATCTGCTCTACTTGAATAATTTAGGGGAAGTCCTATCACCAAGTCAATGAGATTCATAAAACAATATAATTTTATCTTCTCAACTATTATGTGTCCAATAGCTGGCATATTCCAAATACCTTTTAAATTGGCCAAATCCATTGATTATTGGTCAACGACAACAACTTTCCAAACAATATGGATCTTGTCTTGAGCGAATTCTTGGAACTCAAGAAAAGTAATGCAAACAATCGATTTCCCTAGTTCCCTCCCATACAAGTTTCACCTGTTTGGTGAGTACACTACTGCTGACTTGGCTACTCGCGCCCCTGCTGGTTTTAATTCGCCCTTGGAAAGCGCTGGATCCTCGGGCTCTTTCTCCTATCGGCTGCCTTTGGGGCTTTTTTTTTTTCAGGGGAAAGAAAAAATGAAAAAAAAGGTTGAAAAATTTGAAAAAAAAAAAATTGGTTTGACAACTTCGGAAGCGCCTCGTTCCTCAGTAGCTTTCTCCTACGACGACCTTGGCTTTTGGGAAAAGAAATGAATATTAGATGGCCTTCCCTATACGATCGACCTTGTGCTTTTCGGGAAGAAGTAATGTTATGTTCCGTCAGATAGCGCCTCGTTTCCTTCGAAAGTTCTCCCTACCGCTGTTTTGATCCTTTGGTGTTTTTCGGGAGAGTTTGATGATGTGCCTTCCCTAGGCTGACAACTTGGGCTTTTTCGGAAGACGTAAAGTACAAGTTCCGTTGGAACTGCCGATCGTTCTTCGAAGGTTCCCACTGGCTGACGCTTGGCTTTTTTTCGGGGAAATTGTGCGTGTAGCAACAATCGCGGTATAGACGATGAATGCCGTAATAGGCGTATGAGTGATGAATAATGGAATACCTTCGGAAGGCGCCTCGTTCCTCAGGAAACCTTCCCTAACGGCTGTACCTCTGCTTTCGGGAAGCAATGTTGGCGTGTTGCACAAGGTTCGCCGAATGATGATGCCGTTATAGCCGTGTGAAGGAAACTGCATAAATGGGCCCTAGCCTTGTGTGGAGGTGGTGCACATGTGCGAATGTGCAATGTGCAATGTAATGTGTTTTGTTGCAGGATTGCATATGCATGATGATGTATGTAAACTCAATGTGAATGATGCTTATGCAGTGTTTGCAATGGCTTTATGTGTAATTCAAGTCTATTCTTAGATTAATGCCATGAAATGACCAAGAAATTGACTAATGGTAGATGCTTTTGGATTGCGGGACTGGGCCGCTTCAAGCCCCATCGGCAAAGCGATGCTTGTGATTCAAGTAGCCCCAACCCATGGGGTTTGGGTGTTTGGGAAATGGCTAATTTGTGGTGTTACTAGTTGGTTTAGTGGTGAGCCCCAGCTTGATGAGCTGCTTGGTGAAATCGAGGTGAGCTTGTGTTATGGGGCACATGAATGGAGTAAGGTAAGGCTATGAGTTTGGCTTAAGCTTTTTGTGGTGTAATTGTAAGGGAGAGGATGTGATTTGACTTGCCCAAATCGTAATTGAGCTGAATGCTCGCATGAGGAGAGAACATGGAGGAAATGCTGCAATGCGATGCTTGAGGAGGATGCCTGATGACTGCTACAGAGAGATAACCTAAGGAGTGAGTTGAGAGAGCCTTTAGGTGTATGAAAGAATAGCTAAAAGTTCAAGAAAAGACAAGCTAAAATTTGTGACCTAAGGGTAAGCAAACGGGGAATAATGTGGTTGGCTAGATGATGTAGGGTTCAAACCGAGTTTATGTCCGGTTCTACACTAGGAATTTGTGCTTACTGATTTAAGGGAATCAACTATATGAGAGAGTGGACCTCAGAGTGTTATTGAGTTATTGGGTCGACTCGAGGAGAGGCTTCCTACGTATCCTTTTGGAATCAGACCGTCGTTTCTTGTTGGTGTATTTGACAATGCTCGTCGTGAGAAGGTTTTGCGGTGCAATGTGAGGCTGTGGTTTGAGGTTGAAAAGCTCGATGATCATGAAGTGACCCACGGTGCGCAGTGTGCTTTTTTAGACTCTTGCTTTTTATTGATCTGGGCTTTGAGCTTTGGATTTGCATTGGATTTTTGAACATTGATTTGCATTTTTGATGACTTTTTTGATTTTTTTGCTTTTTTTTCCTTTTTGCCCATTTTATTCTTCTCTTTTTTTTTCTTTTGCACATGCTTTTTCCTACGCACCGTTTGATCCAAAGGGTTATGGCAGATGTGGGTGATGAAAGAAAATAGCTGAATGATAGTGTTTATGGCTCAAGGGTTGCAAGGATTTTGATTTGATGTGATGAAGGAATGGAGGAAGAGGTTATATTTGTGGAGCTACGAGAAGGCTCTCTTGGCAATGTCCATTGAATTGTGAGGTCGATTATTAATTTGATTCCTAAAGTTAGAAGCACAAACTATATGGAGCTAAAGAAAATGAGAAAAAAAACTTTTATTAACATAAAGATTTATTACATCTAGGCATAATTGCAGAATTTGATCCTAAACCTAATGACCATAGACGAATGGAGAAAAGAAATGATTACATATGTCTAGGGAAGGGACTCTCCAACTCGATCCTAAAGCTAAGACCTAGTTGACTCATGTGAATTGAAGAGGTCGTCCTCTATGTCCACTCCGATGTCGTAGACCTGCAAATGTGGTAAGGCCTCGATACTGAGATGATCTTTATATTTTGGCTGGAGGCCAGAAATGAAGGTCTTGACCATCTCTTCTTCAGTAGAGCGAGAACTAAGGTGGACAACTTCTCTCCATTAGTCAGATAGGTAGTGAACCCCTCGTTCTCCCTGTTTAAGGATTTTCAAGCTCTCGGAAGGATGTTTGGGTCTAATGTTACCCTTGTACTTGCAGAATGCGTGATGATGTCTCCAAGTAGCTATTTCTTTCTCAGGAAGTGAAAAGAACCACTTCTACATATCGGTTCAAGGAAAGGGGAAAGACCATTGGAAACAAGGCAGAGTCATTCTTTAAGCACCATGGTGGTCTTAAACCCTTGACAGGAATCAAGGGTCATCAGTCGGCTTGAACTTGGGTATGTCTTCGGCTGAGAAATTTTGCAGTTGGCTGCAAGGTTGGGTCAAGAGGATGGTTGGTCTTGGTAAAAGGGGGGTCGAGGCTTTTTGATCGCCTTTCCTAAATGCTTGTCCAAGGAAGAAGCTCGAGTCAACTCTTGATCTTAGTTTCAAGCTGTGAACTGCTCGGCAAGCTTTTGGAGCTTTTCTTGTTGGGAGGCCATTATCTGTGGTGTTAAGCTAGTGGGCAGTGAAGGTTGGAGGAAGGTAGTTGGGCTTAGGGCTCAAACTCTTCGGGTCGAGCAAGGCTATGGAAACGACTTCACCTGTTTCAAAAAGAAATAAACCTTCTTAGTAAACTCTTGGTCATTATTGAAAATGTGGAGCAGATGCAGAATGCATGTCCTAATTCATGGTCACCTTCCTAGAATGAATGCATGAATGCAAGGTGCACTTTCGTTTTTTTTTTTTAATTTTTTTTTGCTTTTTTTTTCAATTTTTTGCTTTTTTTTTTTTTTTTTTTTGTTTTTGTGTTTTTTTTTTTTTTTTGAAGGGCACCAAATGACATAGGGATGTATAATTGCACGTGCTAAAGAGGTTAGGGTCAGCCTAAGGTCGAGCCTATGTTGCTGAGGTAAGGTAATCCTAATGTGAATCTAAAGTCAACGTCTAAGGTCAAAGTCTGTGCCTACCTAGTAGTCAAGGGTCAAGACTAAGTTCAAAGTCTTTGTGGACTAAGGTCGAAAGTTTGAAGGACAAAGTCCTAGTGAACTATGGTCACAGACTAAGTAGAGGTCACTAAAGTCACTATGCGCTATGAATGCATGATGTGAACTAAAAGATGACCAGGACTATATGAAGTGTTGTGTAAGGTCTAGAACTGTACAATGGCTAGGCCCATACATGCACATATATACAAGACACGTGATGACAAGTCAACTATGGTCGGTCTAGGTTAAGTCAGAGAGTGGTACCACGCTAAGAGTAGAGCTTGGTCAGTTTCAACACTTGCAATTAGCGATGTATGGCAAGATACCCTTATGCACAGGCATCAGTACACGTGCACACATGACATGGGCGGGATAGGACTTACCTTAGCCACGTGATCCATTAACCACATGCAACCAAGGTAGTATCCCCCTTAAGGTAGTCTCCGAGCATAGAACATGCCCATATCGAACCAAGGTGCCTAAGTTGCGATCTTATGCGCGGGGTCACATACAAAATGCAACAAAATTCAATAAACTGATGATGGAATTACCGAGACTTCAAGTCTGTCCACTTCACTAACGGTGATTATCCCCAGTGAAGTCGCAAATTGTAGACGTGCCGCGCCCTCGGTATAGCGGGCGCGTGGCTGGTACTAATCGAGGTGCTTTGCGTGGGCTTGGAGCACGAACCCGCACGTGAGTGCGTTGGGTAGTGTTGTCGAGTAAGGGGGATCCGCACCTGGTCCTATAAAGGTTATTCACGGACGCCGAAAACGTTGGTGCAAATTCATGGCCCACGTTCTGATCCAGTAACCAGTTCGTGGTTCGGGGACATGGTACGAATCGAATCTGTAACCCACATTCGCCCGCATGTAGCGGCCCTATTCGGTCTCATTGCAATTCCATTCATCACGGTTATTGAATGCACATAACTTACATTTTAAGCACTTAGAAGCGTACTAACCCTAAAGATTACTTGAAGTGTGTTTCTATTTGTACAAAGACTACCTAACCTAGAAATTGTGACCACTTTGCATTAATCAAGTTAAAACGGTGCCTAAAAACCGGTTGTCAATAGTTAATCTGATTTTAAAGTGATTCACATAATTTCCGGTCTTTATTTAGCAAATATATACAATGATACAACAATGACAATGCGAAGTATATAACTTCAAAATATATTATACAAACCAATCTTACCCTAAATCTGCAAACAAAACAAAAGTTAGTTCGTAATAAAAACGAGCGAAACGAATCTCCCGCCTTGAATCGCTATATAAAGACAACAAAACAAATGTTAGTTCATAATAAAAAACGAGCGAAATGAATCTTCCGCTTGAATCGCTATACAAGGATAAAGAAATCGTTAGTATTGACAAGGGATAATAATACGAAATGAAATAAAAAGAACGAAAACAAAAACAATGAAAAAAACATTGAAAACGTTAATGAAAATCCACATATTTACATGGAACAATTGAATAGTGAGTTCTACATCTTGTTAATTAGATTGAAACTTGTAATAGTTATTAATTAGGTTGAGAAAAGAGTATGTTTAGTGGCGATAATCTCAGAAATAAACCTTGTTATTGCTTGTTGAATCGAATCAGAATTGATGCTTAGAACCAAGATGAATGTATTTAGAGTGTTTGAGAGAGAGAGAGAGAGAAATACGCAAGTTAGGGACAGAGAGAGAGAGAAATAGACGTGTGTCTAAAAACGTGTGTCTTTTTCGAATGACAAGGCACGTATTTATAGGCGCGAGGGGGAAAAAGGAGGAGAAAAACCTGCGTATATACGCAGAGCCTGCGATTCGCAGGTGGCCTGCGTATATACGCAGAGGGGCTGTATATACGCAGGCCTCTGCGTGATATACGCAAGCCTCTGCGTATATATATTTTCCAAAACTCGAAAATATTTTGATTTCCCTCCGATTTTTTCGTGATTTGCCTTGATTCGACGCACTAACACCCTTGCTTCTAAGCAAGGGATTTCTAGAGTGGTTCTAGAAGGTTCACGGTATTTCGGAGTATTTTTTGTGTATTTTGTATTTTTTTTGTATTTTCTGCGTATAAAACATATAAAAATCATAGAAAATGTAGAAAAATCAGAAAAATAAATCTAAAAATATGGTGAGCTCAGAAAAATGTGAAGAGTGTGATGAAGATAATAATTAGGAGATCACATATAAAAAATCTAAAATAGAAAAGAAAACCTAAAAATAGAAAATAATTAAAATAAATAAAAGAAAATGTTTTTGCCTTGTATTTGTCCTTTGTAATAGTCGAGTATACCTTCATATTTCCAACTTTTGTGAGTTCAAAGCATCTTTTCTAAGTCGAAACAATCGCGAGACGCGGTATGTTTCATCACTGATTACTCTTTTGGGGAGACATTTTTAGGTGTCTACAGTACCATGTCCCCGAACCCACAATCTGGTTACTAGACCTATCTGTGGGGCCATTAGTTTGGCACCAATGTTTCGGGCGTCCGTGAGTAACCTATATAGGCACGGTGGCGATCCCCTCAATTCGACAACACACCCCAACGCATTCACATGTGGATTCCATGGCTCAATTCCATGACACTAAAGCTGAGGTCAACCCCTGAAGAGGCTGAAGCCTTACACCTGGCTACAAGGTGTTCTCTACGCACATGGAGCAAGAAGGGGGTCCTTTGTTGGTTCGAGATTTATGGGTTAACAGAGAATGGAATGAGGCTTTAATTCAAGGGACATTTTCTTTATGGGAAAGTAGATCAATTATGGTTGAAATTATTCAAGAATTTCCAATGGAAAAAAGTTGGACATGGATGATGTCCAAAAAAGGAGATTTCCTGGTTAAAAGTGCCTACTACCTAGCCCTGCGAGAAAGTGATTTGGTGAAAGCGAGCTCAAGCTGTAGTGATGTCCGAATGTGGAAGCGATTATGGCAGTCCAAGATACCCCCTAAAATTAAATTATTCAGGTGGCGAGTGTTGCAGCAGGGAGTGCCAGTAAGGGTTAGTTTGGCTCATCGTGAGATGCACTTTGATACTCGATGTCCTCTTTGTGGAGAGGAGGATGAAACACTGCTCCACACCCTCTTTCTTTGCTCTAATTCACAATATATTTGGAGGGCTTCGTCTTTAAGGGTGGACACAAGTGATGCTTTGCGAATGAGGCTTTGGGAATGGTTTGGCTTGCTGAAATCTCGATATACCTAAGATAATTGGTGGAGTATTTTCTTGGTTTTGTGATGGAAGGTATGGTTGAGGCGCAATGATTGGATATTTAATAATACTTGTAAGCATATCCATCTACTTCTTTCTAATGTGCATTGTTTAGTTGGGGAATATATGGCGGCAAATGACAAAGGATAGCTTGAAAATTCGACTGCCCCAGTTAGTGGCTCCTCGTGGCAACCTCCTCCTTCGGCTCGGCTTAAAGCCAACTACGATGCGGCGGTTTTCAGTGATGGCATGATCGGTTTGGGTGGTGTGGTTCGTGATGGGAGTCGGGATGTTCATATGGTTGTGTGTGATGTTCTTGATATGGAGGCAACTGTGGATGTGGCAGAGGCTATGGCTATGAGTTGGTGGTGCGTACGACATGGGAAGCAGGTCTTCGTAGCTTAGTTGTTGAAACGGACTACTTGAAGCAATATCATTTATTCAAGAAGCAAAGCTTCGAGCTCTATATTTTTGGCAATTTAATTAAGGATATTGTTTCTTATGGTGCTTTGTGTAATTTTTTTACTGTCTCTTTTGTCCGTAGAATTGGTAATAAGGTCGCTTATCGCCTTGCGAACCTTAGTAGTTCGTTTGGTTCTTTTACTGTTTGGTTAGAGGAGGCTCCGAATGAGCTAATATCGGATGTAAACAGTGATATTCTTTAGTAAATTCTTCATTTTCTCGTAAAAAAAAGTTGAACTTGTTCCTACTCACTCATGCGAATCATAACCTTTATTCACTTCAATAATTCAAACTCAACCAACTATTAACAAAAAAAATTCTTCCTTGAAAACTCTTAAAATAATCAAGTCAAGCAAAGCGCAAAACCCTAACCCTAATTATCGAATAACTCTATTCGAAGCAAAAAGAATTATCACAATAGAAGCATTAAAACCGGAGCAACAATAGTAATGAACTCACTCAAACAAGCTTCAAGTAAGTATAATCAAATGTTGTTATACAAAGCTTAAACAATTAATAAGCTTAATTGAGTAAAATTTTTGCTGCTTCAAGGTTTAATCAATATAATCAAATGAAGCTTAAACCCTAGAAATGGAATTCAACAATTATAAATAAGTATTAATCCAAATCGGTAATTGTGTGAACAAACTAATCAACAAAGTAAATATAGCAAGATTTATGATTGAAGTAATAAAAATTGAAATTATAAAGATTACTTACATAGAGCTTTTGGAGTAAAGCTCGACAAAACCCAAGAACTAATTCAAGCTTCCATAACCAGAGATAGAACAATCATCTTCTTTGATTCCATAATAATAGTCATAATAATAATTTGAGTACAAGAGAATAGTTTTTTAGATCTACAATTTCTAAGAGAAACTATAATTATGAGTAATTGATAACAAGTGATAGCTTACCAATACAAAATATAACCTAATATACTAAAAATAAGAAGCAAAGGAACAGCTAAATGAGGCAGCAAGTGTATCTAAGCAGCTCCAAAAATTCGTCAAAAATAGAGTAAGTCGGCTAAGATATGCGTGACCCACGCATTTCTGAAGGGAAGAAATTCTGACCAAAACCCTTTACTCAAGCATTTTCACGCTTGACCCAAGGGTTTTGCTCTGCCTGATATGCGTGACCCAAGGGTTTCCGTTTTCATTTCAAACTTGCATCAAACTTCAAACTTGCACCAAATCTTTTTCTAACTTCAACAAAACATTAAGAACTTCCCGGAAGCCTCAGAAAACCAAACCAAACTACAAAAAAAAAAAAATCTAAGTCCTAAAAAAGCATAAAAATCATAATTTGCATTACAAACTTACATTTCAAGTAAAACTTTCGTTAAAACTCAAAAGTAACAAAATGTGAAAAATTACGATCAACTACTAACGAAAATAACTAAAAAGAACCTAATAAACTCGTACAAACCAGACACATCAAATACCCCCACACTTAGTCTTTACTCGACCTCGAGTAAATCAAAATGAGAAATAACAATGTTTCATAGACCAACAAAGAAACACAAAATGATTACCAAATTAAATTTCCGAATCAAACCCAAACCAAATTAACCAAAAGACTAATCATGAAATGAAATGGTTTGAATAAAAATAAACTTAAGGAGAATCTTAAACCTAAGTTAATTAAACCAAACACAAGAATGTCACAATTTTATCAAGGTTCAACTAAGTCACAAAATCTAAAATCAAAATCACGAAGAACAAGTGAGTTGTTCTTACCGAAATGAGACGAAAAGATGAACTTATCCGGCCTCAAACAAATGAAATCACGAACTTCTCTCTTTTCTTTAATCTCTCATTTTGCATAGGAGCCCTTTCGGGCCTTCATCCTAGTCTTTATCACTCTTTTTTTAATATAGTAGCCCTTTTTTGCATAAGTTGCCCTTTCGGGTTTTCAACCTATCTGAGCCCCCTTTTTTGCCTAAGCCGCCCTTTCGAGTTTTCAACTTAGCGGGTTTCATTATCCAATTTTTTCAAGTAAATATATAAAAAGAATACCCCCACACTTGAGTGACACAATGTCCTCATTGTGTTAGGGTTGAGTACAATGGAATGCTCACACATGTGAAGAGCCACCGGGATAGCTAGCACCCGATCCCCCTCGCGGATCTAGTAGTGGCCCGTCTACTCCTATCCTCTACAATCACGTTGGTGGGGTCAACATAACCGGGTTGGTGGAGAAAGTAGTTTTTCATGGCCGAAACCATGAGTCCCATGTCGCCCATTTGGTCCTCCAACCCGTCAATTTGGGATTGCATCCCGCAGAAATCTTTTTGCATGAAGGTAAACTAATCCTCTAATATTTGCATCCTAGTGGCATAAGTGAGCTCAAGTTATTGCTCATCAGTCTCCTCCTCATCATCATTATCATTCCCTTCCTCATCATCATCGTCATCACCATTATCACCATTATCATCCTCTTCCTCATCATCATCGTCATCATCATTTCGAACCCTCTTAGGAAGGGTCTTCCCTAAAACTCCTCGATGGTATGACGAGATTTCTCATTTGGGCCAAGATTTAGCTGTGGAACGGTGGTGGTGTCATCAATTGTGGTATGAGGTTGTGGTAAGGCCATGTAAAAGTGTTTCTGTGTACCATACAACCAAACATACCTGACAAGTTGACCTTTGACGTCATCGTACCAAAGCATTTCCCGTAATCGCAATTGGTCACGGTTAAGTCGAGGTTCCTTGCTTCCTTTTCCTTTTCCCGACGACCTTCTCGGGCCAATGCATGTCATTGACCTCAATATGTCCGTTGGAGATGAGCCAGTCGACGAGGAGTGTGACCATACCACCCATGTCAATGTTACCTTTCTCGGATCCCCGGAGATGTATACATCATTGTACAAAAACCTCCACCCAATCCGGGCAGCCCTTTCCCTCTACAGTCATGGCCCATAGGAATTTAAGTGTGGCGGATGGCAAGTTGGATGCTTCCACGCAGAATACGATCATGTTGAGCACGACTGTGACGATTCGAAGAGCGGGGTGGGTTAGGAAACTCGCATTCCGATTGTTGTCCCATTGCAACCCCAAAGTGATGGAAGAGAAGAAGGCAGTGGGGTTGAACGCCTGTGTGGCCAAGTAAGCATTATCAGATAGATCGTTCCAACCAAAAGCTTCCCTTACATCATCACAATACATGTGGAAAGGTTGATCATTGACATGGAAGGTGATGTATTTTCCAACATTGTCCTCGGCCTTTCTCAAGGTGGCGAGGAACTCATATGTGAGCTTGTCATAAGTGGGAGCTTCCTTTTGGAGGAGGCCTTTGAGACCCACTCGCCCTAGCAAGTACTTGACCGGTTGATCTCAACCCCAAGGCTTTCCCCAAGGCTTTGAGGATGTGCTTGGAAGGGAATTTGGTTTGTCTCAACCCCCTCTTTGACACAATGTGGAAAAAGTCTTTTTATTGGGAGGTAAGCTGTTTCAAACCCATGGTGGTTAGTGGGCCTGCGGTGCTATTTTTTGTTTTTTCTTGGATGGTTTAGAGGAAGATTGAGGAAGCACCGACCGTTTTGGGAGGCATTTTTCTGTGGTAGTGGATTTTTGGGTAGATTTTTGTGTTTAGGATGAAGGTTTGTGTTTAGGAAAAACAATAACCTGCAAAACAAACACACGAAAGAAACTAGTAAACAATTAAATCGAAACAAGGATTGTTCCAAAGACGTGAACCATGGATGGAACAGTAGTTGTGTCAATATATTAGCTTAATGAAAAACAACCAGAACCCAACTTATTCTTTTGCAAATGAAAAACCAAGTGTTCAACAACCCTTATTCATGTCCTCACCAAAAACTAGCCAAAAATGCCTTTGTAAATAAATCATGAACAATTCCAATTTCCATTGAAGCCAAAACAAAATCTTGTCGTTTAATTTCGCCATAAGAAACACAAACAATCATCCCACAACAATTTATACAAGAATGCACATCCCCACAAACAATAAAAGTAAACCTCCACATTTCAAAAATGACACAAAAGTTCAACTCCAATCACAAGCTAATTGTCAAACTTCACCATCATTCACAAGAGAATTGTCAAAATTTCACCAAATTCACAAGTTCAATCATAAGTAGGAGGCAAGAACAAATTGCATCAACAATTGCACAAAAATTCACTTCAAGGGTTTCAACTAAGCATAAAAATGGAGGAACTATCAAAATTCAATTAAAATTGCAAGTTAATTAGCAAAATAAACATAAATTAAGCATGAGGTAATTCATAATCTATTTATAATTATTAAGAAAATCAAAATTGCATCATACTAGAAGAAAAAGTTGAAAGTGATACTTACTCTACTTTTATGCTTAGTTGAAACCCTTGAAGTAAATATATGACAAAGAAGATTGTGAAAATGGAGTTTGAGGAAGAAGAATCCTAACAAATTTGATGATTTTGGTGGAATTTGAGAAGAATTTGAGAGAGAAGAGGAGTGAAAGAGAGTAAGAGAGAGCAAATAAGTGGGTATATAAAGTTAGGGCACAAAAAATGTCATGGCAAGTCGAAAATGGGGTTAAAACCCCCTGAATAAACCACGCTGCACATGATGTGTGACCCAGGGGTTTTTATTCGTGGTTCACACATTCCTGGCAGTGCTAATCTCTCAATTCTTTTGACCTCGACCTACACATTTCAGGCGTGATACGAGGGTTTCCCTCTGACCAAAATGCGTGAGTCAAGGGTCACAATGCGTGACTCACGCATTTTTACCTACAGTTTTACTCTTTTTTTCCAAAATATTATTATATATAAAAGCCAAAATTTGTACTATATGTATACATATATAAATATACTTATATACTTAACAAAATGGAAAAAATAAGCTTCTTCTCATTTTTTGACTTTTATTATATATTCTTTTAAAACATTTAAACCTCGGGTTAACTCCCAAGAGGCTCCATTTATTTAATGTCGTTGGCACGACGCACCACTTACCTGGATCATTCACAAACCGGATCATGAAGAACCACATCTCCGACTTCTTCCTCCTTAAAGCTTTCATAATAGGGCTTCAAATGTTGCTCATTCACTTTGAAAACCTTGGAAGTAGCTTTACTATCCACTTCCACAAGTCCATGAGGGAATACTTGGGTTACCACAAATGGTCCAAGCCATCAACAATGAAGCTTTCTTGGAAACAACTTGAATCGAAAGTGATACACAACGACCTTCTGGCCCACAAAAAATTCCTTGCATGAAAACTTCTTATCATGCCAAGCCTTAGTTTTGGCTTTGTATAGCTCGGCATACTCAAAAGAGTCATTCCTAATCTCCTCCAACTCTTGAATCTCGAGTTTCCTATATAAACCGGCCTCAACAATATTCATATTGAAGCTTTTAACGGCCCAATATCACTTATGTTACAATTGTACCAGCAAATAACAAACTTTACCATAGACCAACCGAAAGGGGCTCGTTCCAATTAGAGTCTTATAAGCCGTTCGATATTTTAAAAGAGAATCATCTAAACGAGCACTCCAGTCCTTCCGGTTAGGATTAACCGTTTTCTCAAGGATACCCTTGATTTCACGATTTGATACTTTGGCCTGCCCATTTGTTTGAGGATGATAGGCAATAGAATTTTTGTGCGTAACACCATACTTCTTTAGAAGAGCACCGATCGTGCGGTTATAGAACTGTGTTCCTTTATTACTAATCATATATCGGGGGATCCCAAACCTGCAAAATATGTTAGTCTTGATATAATCCGAAATGACCTTAGCATCATCAGCTCTAGTGGCTTTGGATTCAACCCATTTTGACACATAGTCAACAACCACTAGAATATATAGAAAACCAAAAGAACTAAAAAGGGCCCCATAAAGTCAATGCCTAAAACTTTAAAGATTCATAAGAGAGTATGTAACTTTGAGACATCTCATTCCTTTGGGACATGTTGCCAGTTCGTTGGTAGCGGTCACAAGAGCGAATAAAATAATGAGTGTCACATTTTAAACTCTTCAAATAAAAACCACAATTTAATACCTTCCATGCAGTAAGCCTTGCACTAAAATGACCTCCACAAGCATAAGAATGAAAAAAAATTGAGAATGGGGTCGATATCATTATCTAAAATACACCTCCAAATCAACTAATCGGCATAATGTTTCCATAAATAAGGATCATCCCACAAGTAATGCTCGGCATCACTCATAAGCTTGTCCTTCTGTGATTTAGAGAAATGGGAAGGAAATTTGTTAACAACAAGATAATTTACTATATTCGCATACCATAGTGTGAACTCCTTGATAGCAAATAAGTGCTCATTTGGGAACTCATCGTGAATTGGTTCCCTCCATGGTTTTTTTGCCCCGTTCTCCAAATCATACGATGAAACCAACCGACTCAAATAGTCAGCCACCACATTTGCGGTCCCCTTTTTATCTCTAACCTCCAAGTCAATTTCGCTTAAAAGGAGAATCCAACGAATTAACCTAGGCTTAGCCTCTTTCTTGGTCATCAAGTGGCGTAATGACGCATGATCCGTAAAGACTATAACCTTAGTTCCGAGTAAGTATAACAGAAATTTCTCCAATGAAAACACAATGACTAACATCTACTTTTCAGTGGTGGAGTAGTTTCGTTGTGCATCATTTAAGGTCATAAAGGCATAGTATCTAGCATGTGGTGCTAGCCCCACCCTTTGACCTAACACCGCTCCGGCGGCGTAATCGCTAGCATCACACATTATCTCAAATGGAAGAGACCAATCTGGAGGTTAAATGATTGGGGCCGATACAAGTTTTCCCTCCAAAGTTTCAAAAGCCATCTTGCAAGCTTCACCGAACACAAAATCCACCTCCTTTTGCAACAACTTACATAAAGGACCGTAAATCTTTGAGAAATGTTTGATGAACCTGCGGTAAAAAACTGCATGACCAAGAAACGAATGTTATTCCCTAACATTAGTAGGAAACGGTAAAGACTAAATAGTACCAATTTTTGCTTTGTCCACCTCCAAACCTCGTTCGAAAATGACATGGCCAAGCATAATGCGATGTTGAACCATAAAATGGCATTTTTCTGAATTGAACACTAGTTTTTTATCAATGCAAGTGCTCAAGAAATGAAACCGATTCCAAGTGCTCAAGAAATGAATCAAACGAGTCTCCTTAGACAGTGAAATCATATATGACTACCTCAACAAACATTTCGACATACTCGGAGAAGATGCTAATCATGCATCTTTGAAAGGTTGTTGGGGCGTTACAAAGCCCAAAAGGCAAACACCTATAAGCAAACGTGTCAAAGGGACACGTAAATGTGGTCTTCTCTTGATCCTACAGTGCTATAGCTACCTGAAAATAACCTGAATAGCCATCTAGAAAACACTAATAAGCATGGAAAGCAAGTCTTTCTAGCATTTGTTTAAAAAAGGGTAAAGGAAAATGATCCTTCCTAGTTACCGCATTAAGTCTACGGTAGTCAATACAAACATGTCACCCATTTTGGATGCGCGTAGGAATTATCTTTCCTTTATTGTTCTAAAAAACAATCACACCGGCCTATTTTCTTAGGCACGACTTGAGTCGGACTACCCCATTTAGTGTCAGAAATTGGGTAAATAATACCTGCGTGGAGTAGTTTAAGAATTTCTTCCATAACTACATCCTTCATGGGCGGGTTAAGCCGACGATGTGGCAGCCTCGCGTGCTTAGCGTCATCCTTGAGAAGGATTTGATGCATGAATGTTGTAGGGCTTATTCCCTTGATATCGGTAATCGTCCACCCAATCGCCGATTGGTGCTCTTTGAGCACGTTGTACAACGTCCTTTCTTGCTTTGATGTGAGCTTACTCAAAATAATGACCGGAAGTGTTTCACCTTTGCCTAGGAAAACATACTTTAAGTCTTGTGGTAATTGCTTGAGTTCTAGTTTTGGTGCCTGCAAAATAAAAGGAAAAAGCTTTTCTGCACCACCAATTAGAGGGGAGGGGGATTCATTGGAATCTATTTGGGGTAAATTGTCAAATTCTTTAAGAACTCGCATTGCTTCCTGCAAGTTAGCACTTAACACATTCAACAATCTTTTCACCCATATCTTGTGCGATTGTGGTAAGGAAGTCATCCTCACCAACAATATCAAAGATATCTTGAGCTAATGATTCCACCACATCTATAGCAAAGCATGAGTGGTCATTAGAGGTGTATTTCATGAAATCATATATATTATATTCAAGTTTTTTGCCATCACATTCCGTGATGATTGACCCTGTGTGAACATCAATCTTAGTCTAGGTCATGTTTAGAAAAGGCCTTCCTAGAAGAATAAGAGTCACATTTTTATCATGTTTCATATCTAACACATAAAAATCTGCCAGAAAGATAAAATTTCCTACCCTAACTAGCACATCCTCCACAATGCCCTTAGGATAAGCATGGGAACGATCCACTAGTTGGATTACTACCCTGTTTCATGCAAAGTACCCAGTTCCAAAGATTCATACATAGAATATGGTATGTCATAATGAAGAACCTAGATCTAGCATTGAATTTCGAAAACTAATATCTTTTACAACACAAGGGATAGTGAACATACCCGGATCATTGCATTTTTAAGGCAATTTTTTGAAAGATTGCCGAAATATGCTCACTAACCCTTACTTTTTGTAAACCTTATAGTTTATTTTTCCTCTTTGATGTGCAAAGTTCCTTAAGGAAATTAGCATATCTAGGTGTTTGTTTCAAATCATCTAAAAGGGGGATGTTTACCTTGCATTACAAAAGGTTTCGTAAATGTCTTAATCACACTCTCGAGTACGAGTGTCTTTGAGTGCCTCGAGAAAAGGAGGCTCCTGGACAAGAGGCGGTGGTGTAGGTTGCACATCCACTACTTGAGGTGGTGGTGAAGGCGGCCTTAACCCATAGGTGGATCATTCATTTCTACCTCATCATCCATACACGGATCTTGTGTTCCCATCTTTGGATTATCTAGGATCTCTTTCCCACTTTGTAAGGTAATTGCACTTACATTTGTCCTTGGATTAAGTTCTGTTTGGGATGTGGAAACTTATCCGAATCAACCGTACTTTCCAATCTAGTGACCTCCTTGAAACTTTGCCCATTTGCCTATCCAAGTTCTTAATGCTAGATTTGGTTTCTTCTTGGAATTGGCATATGTTTGCTTGCATCCCCATCACGTTCCTCGTTGAGGCTTGATTTTGTGATGGGTCTTGGGGCCTTTGTAATTGTTGCCCTTGGGGTGGTCTTTGGTATTGTTGTGAAGTGTTTTGGGGTTAATTTTGTGGCTATTTCTGGTATTGTGGGCAATGAGGAGGTTGGTAGGGAAGTGGGTTAGGCTTTTGATAGTTATTTAGAGGAGGTTGTTGTGTACCCCCGTACCTAATGTTCGGATGTTGTGCCCATCCTCTGTTGTAAGTACTGGAATATGGATCATACTCCCGTTGAAAATCCATAACCTTTACCTCTTAAGTCTCCCCCTCTTCATATTGAGGACTATGATCGGTGGGGTGATCTAAGTAACAAATTTCGCAAGTTTTGGCTTGTTTATTCCTACCATCCTTCACCAAAAAGTCCCGCATCATAGAGGTTAGAGCTTACACTTTTCCCTCTAACTTTGTGTTTCCCGGACCGGGGGTAGCATTCTCAAAGTTAGATTCTCTTCGAGCTCTTCCAGTAAATTGCCTAGAACCCTCAGAGAGTTCCTTTATTAATGCTCGTGTAGCTTATGGAGTTTTGTTCTCAACGGAACCCCCACTAGATTCATTTACCATTCGAAGATGATCATCATCCAAACCATTATGAAAGTACATGATGAGATCCTCGACTGAATACTCGTGAGATGGACATTGTGCACAAAACTTTTTGAATCTCTCCCAGTACTCATAAATAGTTTCATCTTCGCCTTGCTCAGCATTACTTATGGCCTTCTTAATGAATAAGACCTTGAATTCGGGAAGAAATTCTCCAAGAACTTCTGTTGCAACTCCACCCAAGTAGACACACTACCCGGGGAAAGATAATAGAGCCAATCACTCGCGGCATCCTTTAGAGAAAACTAGAATGCTTGGAGTTTAATTTGCTCATCCATGACACATTGTGGTTTCATGCTAGTGCAAACCCCATGAAACTCAGCCAAATGCTATTAGGGTCCTCCCGAGCCATTTCATGGAATGTGGGGAGGAGATGTACCAATCCCGACTTCAGCTCCAAGGTCACACCCTCGGGAAGTTTAGGAAAAACTATAAACTGCGGCTGCTGATGTTCAAGGTTTGCAATGCTGAGCTCCCTCAACATTTTTGTTTCTACCCTTCGAGGCATGATTTCTTCCTCAATTGGAATAAATAGAGGCAATTCGTTAAAGAGCTCACGAATCCTTCTTCTTGACCTATAAACACTAAATTCTAGTTCTGGATTGTACTGCAAAGGTTCATTGTTATTAGCTCGAGTCACAATCATGAACAAGAACCAAGCACAGCTGAGCAGTATATGTATAATACACAAATAAAAAAGCAAGTGTAACGTTTCCCCGGCAACGACGCCAAAATTTGGTAGGCCTTTTTAGTCGCCAAATAAAAAAATCCCAACAAAGATTAATTACACCTACTCGATCACAAATAAATACAATGGCAAGCAGGGGTCGAATCCATAGGGAAATGGTCTTTTGTTTAAAGAAATTTGTGGTTTGATTTGTTAATTAGTAATCTGATTGCTCGTATTAATAATCAATAATCAAAGGTAACAAATAGGTGGTTTGATTGTTGGTAACGAAGTTAACAAATGAAAATGAATGAAAATCCTATTACGCGCTAGACACTTAAAACTAATGTCGAGAATTGTGATTAAATTGATTGACGAAATGTTGAGTCCCTTAGGTTTTGAATGATGACATACAAAAACACTGAGCAAGAAACAGGACATTGTAAATGTGAATATAGTTGGTGGGGAACCAGCTATACTTAGAAAACTCTTTCCTTAGACAAGTTATTACTCATATATGTTATCTATTGAACTAACTTGTGTATATACAGGGAAT
This sequence comes from Bassia scoparia, assembly GCA_008642245.1. NCBI lineage: Eukaryota > Viridiplantae > Streptophyta > Magnoliopsida > Caryophyllales > Amaranthaceae > Bassia > Bassia scoparia. The sequence continues at coordinate 61,307 of SNQN01002092.1, read as the reverse complement.
AATTAGATGTTTAAAGTTCCATGTACTAGTGGGTAACCAGTAGGAACTGTTCTCTCGACTGCTATGCTGAAAAGAGGTCTTATACTTGCTATTGTTCATTAACATTGTTACATGTGCGGTAGCTAAGTTTGATTACAAGACTTGGAGAATGGAGGCCTTTCAAAGGCATTCGAAAAAAGATGCATTGCTCATAATTGAAGTATTCAAGGAAGATATAAGTCTTGAAGATTAAATGAAAAGAAGATATGTACTTTATAGTTTTTCTAGGTTTTTCATGTAATGTCTTCGTAGTAGTATGATTTGTAAGTTTGGGTATTATAAGTGCTTATAAGTGTAATGAGTTATGTTGTGAATTCTGGTACAAAGCTTGGAACAGAATTTGTAACATACTCAAAGTAGGGAACCAGGTTCACTATGTGGAATATCTTAGCTGCTTGTTTTGAAATAGTTTTCATAGAATATTTCTTCAAAGATTTGTTTTATAAAATACTCTAAGCAACTGGATAAAATAAGTGTATATATTTAGGTTACAATAATACTAGGAGTATTTATCTTATTTGATTTTATTCTTTGATAAAACCGAATAAGATAAATACTTTTCATAAAATCACATAATAGCTTGTAGATCAAGTTTGTATGATTTATGGAAACTAGGGTTATGTATCCAAAGCATATATATACACTGACTCATCCATATTCCATACATGATCTCTCATGCATCAAAATTAGAGTTTATTTTTGAGAGAAAACACTTAAGCACAAAACCCTACATCGAGTCATATACAAGAGCACCTTAGAGCGTAAACATATTCTCTTTATTAGCTTTCAAGAAGTGATATCAAAAGAGAGAAAACTACGTGCTATTGTTAAAGTGATCAACAGAGGGGTTGATTGCTAGGTGAGTGTTTGTGATTTCAAACACAAAGGGCTTACGAGCATTAGTCGAGTGCACATTCGGAGTAGAGTGTGGGATGTACTGGTTCCCAGAGTAGGGAAATAGTAAGGAGTGTGTTCTTTAATTTTCGACGTTGACCAAAGTTGGTAGAACCTCTTTAAATCTTGTGTTTCCTTTATTGCTTTACTTATATTCCGCTGCTTACAAGAACCAACCCAAGTGGTTCTTCACATAATCGTAAAATACGGAAAAATTGACTAAGGCTATTACTCACTCAATTCACCCCCTTGTTGAGTGTTCTAAAACCTTCAATTGGTATCAGAACTAAGACTTTTCGTAAGAGTAACATCTAAAGGAGTCAAGTTTGAGTACTCAAGAACTCAGTGTTATGAGCCATGACAACAAGACACCAAAGTTCAATGGCAACAACTATGCTTAGTGGAAGAATAGGATCGAGAACCTGCTTATAAGGATGGACTACGAGTGTTGGCTTATGGTCAAGAATGGTCCAAATGTCATGACAAAGATTCTGATGGAAACAAGATTCCAAAGAAAGACAGTGAATTAGTACCCGCTGATTACAAACTACAGGAGAAGAATGCCAAAGCAATGTCGATTCTGTAGCAAGCCATAGGTGAGAATGAAACAAACCGAATCTCAGGTTGCACTAATGCAAAGGAGATTTGGGATATCCTCGAACTTGCTTTTAAGGGAACCAGTGAGGTAAAAAGTCCAAAATTTATTTACTTATGTCTAAGTATGAATGGTTTGCTATGAATACAAATGAAAAGATCAATGATTGTTTTTCGTAGTTTTATGACAATTTTCAATTATCTTAGATCTCTTGGCAAGAACTTTTCTTATGAGGATCTTGTGAGAAAAATTTTGCGCAGTTTAACAAATGCATGGATAGCCAAGGTAACAGCGATCTATGAAGCAAATGATCTATCCACCTTGTCTTTGGAACAGCTGATTGGTTCCCTCACGACTCATGAGATGTTAATTTATTCTAATACTAATTAAGAAGGAACCAGCCAAAGGCATGGCTCTTAAGGGAACAGTAGAAGAGGAAGAAGATGAGATTGACATGATTGCCAAAAGGTTTGAGACATCATTTTGTGACCAAAGGAAGAACTTCAAAGGTAAGAATTTTAAGAAGTCTAAGTCCTCTTTTGTAGGTTACTTCAAGTGTGGAGATAAGGGACATCTCATTAAACATTAGCCTAAGTGGAAGGACACACGGTCCAAGAATGGTGATACGCGAGTATTCAAGAATGCTATGATAGCATCAATGTGGGGTGATTCTGACTCGGGTTCTGATGAGGATGAAGAATCACCTAATCCTGGTGTATGCCTAACTGCTTTCACAAACATTGAGAGAGACAACACTGACTTAGGAACCAGAGGGGAAACCAGCACATCTAATAAATGCTTAATGGCAAAAAAGGATGTATAGCATGAGCACAAGGTAAACTTTAAGAAAGTTAGGGAAGATATGCATGAATATGATAGAGAAAATATGCTTGCTTGTATTGATTCTTTATTAGATGAATGCTATAAATTGGGTGAGACTTACATAACTGGCAAAAAAGAACTCAAAGAAAAACGAATTGAATGTGAAATGGATGTTGACAGTTGTGATCACCTCGAAGAAGTTTTCCATGAACTAAAAGTAAAGTAGTAGAACTAGAGGTTGAGTTGGATAAGTGTAAGGTGGAACTAGAAAGGGCAAGATCCTCTAAACCAATATATCCTAATGATGATGAGGAAGATCTAACCTCGTGGTTCCCCAGAGACTTATCAACCACTAGTGAAGTCCTTGATTTTACAGCAACTAGAAGTAAAGCAAATTCCAGTAGTAGAACTTCCTTGTTACAAACCTTTGACATATTGGCCGGCAACCTAGAAGATTCACACAAGGAAATTACATCACTTAAAGATGCACAGTTTCATGTTTCCCCTACAGGTACCAGTGTGGATATTGATGAGATGATTGATGAATATGAAGGGAAAATTTGTGATTTTGCATGCTGAGATTTATCAATTGAGAAAAGGCAAGCAACCACCGGTGGTTGACATGACTATTGATCATATGGTTTCAAAACTTAATCTACAACTCGAAGCTTTAAAAAGTGACTTTGATTTTCTAAGAGAGAAAAACAAGTTGTTAACTCAGTCACTTTAAACCCAGAGAAAAAGTAATTCATGATAGTCATAGGCATGTCAACAAACTATTGACTGCATAGGAAATGTGGAATCAGTTGACCTAATCAAGAGGAAATAAGGGAAAATTTGGTCTTGGTTAAACTAGATAGAGAACCAAGACTGACTGGTCCCCCAGGGAAACCAGATGGATAAAAGAAGAAGTCAAGAGAGGTAAGTACGTCATGACCAAAGACATGCATGTTTGTTATCACTATGGTATGAATGGATATAATATTCATAATTTTCCTAATAGGAAGAAGAGTGTGGATAAGAATAACAAACATGTGAAGTTCGTTTGGAGGAAGAAAGACCAACAAGAGCATAATATTGTTGAAAAGGGACCCAAGGGAAATTAGGTTCCTAAACCTAATGTTTGATCTATTCTAGCAGGCTAAATTGAAGGGAAGTTCCTATTGGTATTTGAACAGTGGATGCTCAAGACACATGTTCGGGGATAAGAAGCAATTCCTTTCACTAGTAGCCTATGATTGTGGAAGTGTCACCTTTAGAGATAATAGCAAGGGAACCATCACTAGTTTAGGTAAGGTAGGTAAGACACTTTCACAAGCGATAGATGATGTTTATTATGTTGAAGGCTTGCAACATAATCTTTTAAGTATTTCACAGCTGTGTGATAAAGGTAATAGAGTTGAGTTTCAAGCCAACCATTGTCACATAGTTTACTCACAAACAGGTGAACTTGTATGTGAGGGAACTAGGGAAATGATGTTTGCATTACTTTTCTTGATCAAATTCCTCAAGACAAGTCCATTTGTTTGAAAGTTGTTTCTGACAATAATCAATGGATTTGGCATAAAAGGTTTGGATATGCCAGCTTGACACTCTTGAATAAACTTAAGTCTCATGACTTGGTGATAGGACTTCCTAATATCAAGTATGAGGCAGATAAGGTCTGTTCAGAATGTGTCAAGGGGAAACAGGTCAAAATCTCTTTGAAGTCTAAAACTGTTATGAGTACTAACAGACCCTTCAAACTTGTACATATTGACTTATGTGGACCTACGCGTATACAAAGTCGAAGAGGTCATAGATATGTATGTGTTTTTGTTGTTGATTATTCCAGGTATACTTCGGTGATTATGGTACACTCAAAGGATGAAACATTCGATGAGTTTGTAGCATTGGTGAAACAAGTGGAGAACAAGCTTACACACAAGTTGGTTGCAGTAAGATGAGATCATGGTACTGAATTTTATAATGCTGACTTTATTAATTATTTTAGGGAACATGTTGTTAGGCCTGAGCACAGATCGAATATCCGATCCGAAATTCAATTTCGGATCGGATATCCGTATCCGAAAATCAATTTCGGATCGGATATCCGTATCCGAAAATCAAATTCGGAACGGATATCCGTATCCGAAAATCTGTATTTTTGATATCCGAATCCGATCCGAAATTTTCGGATATCCGATATCAGATATCCAAATAATTTCGGATCGGATACCCTCAAATAACCGATATCCGAACTTCTTAAAAAAATTTATTCTATGGTTAATTAAAGCAGTAGACTATACACAAATATACAATTCTCAATCCATCAAAATATCATCAAATACTAAACAAGCTGCTTTACTCAATAGTCAATACTAGCAATCACACTCTTTTGAGAGAAAATTAGCTCAAAATATGAAGTATTTAGTCAATTTAGAACCAGAATTACAGAATTTTCAAGAAATAAAAGGCTAAATTACATAGAATAAAACGACTAAAAACTAATTAGATGCAACTATCAACACATGGTATAACGCCAGGGATTGGTGGCTGTGAAACGCCCTGGCTTGGCGGCGGCGTAGCTTCATGGAGGTAAGATTATGGTGTGTATGTGGTGTGCGGTGGCCTTGACGACGACGCTTTATCAGTCGAAAGAAAAGGAGAAAACTATGGATTAAGTGGTTGTGGTTGAAGAATTTTAGTTTTAGAAATGTAGAGAGAGAGAGAGATAGTCAGATTGTTATAATTAAGTGTGAATGATTTTGCAATAAAATGAAGATGTGTGGTTAAGTTTTAGATGCTTAGGGTTTAGTTGACAATGGGTGAATAGGCCTAAAATATTAAAGCCCAATATCCCAATATTCTATGCAAAATTGTAAAATAAAAAGCATACGCTCCCTATAATTTTGTAGCTTTCGGATAGTGATCCGGATACCGTTATCCGATAATTACCAATTATTTGGATATCCGATATCCGATCCGAATATCCGAACCGATTTTTCAAATTATAGAATATCCGAATTCTACAAATGTGATATCCGAGTTGGTATCTAATATCCGATTTTTTTGGATCAAATATTCGATCCGAAAAGTAAATCGGATCGGATATCCTAAAAAATCGAATCGAACACAGATCGGATTTACGGATTTTTAGATAGTTTTGCTTAGGCCTACATGGAGTGAGTTACAATTTCTCATCCCCAAAACACCACAACAAAATGGTGTTGTTGAAAGAAAGAATATAACTCTTGAGGAGATGGCAAGGACGATGCTCATTGAGAGTGGTCCCCCTAAGAGTTTCTAGGGTGAAGTTGTTAACACTACTTGCTATATTCTGAATAAAGGTCTCATTAGACCAAAGTGAAATAAGACTCTCTATGAACTCCTTAGAGGTCGAAAGCCTAATATTGCATACTTTCAGGTCTTTGGATGCAAATGTTATGTACATAACAATGGGAAGCACCAGCTTGAGAAATTCGACCCTAGGAGTGATGAGTGAATCTCCCTTAGATATTCTGCTCAAAGCAAAGCATATTGTGTTTTTAATAAGACGACTCTGTGTGTTAAGGAAAGTGTCCATGTTGTCTTTAACGAATTTAACATGTCTTCTGAAGGTTTCCCGAAGGTACTCAAGAGGGGGGGTGAATTGAGTGCCTATTAAAAATTTCGATTGTGTACTGTTTTAGTAGAGTAGACTAGTTGGACTGGTCTCGCAGCAGAATAAGTGTTAAACAGTACGTAGAACAATATCGAGCAAGAATAATAAAGACACAGAAATTTYACGAGGTTCACCCAACTCTGGGCTACGTCCTCCTATCCTAGTTACTTTTATAAATTCTACTCCGAAATAACAAAGCAACTCTCACTCACAATGTACGTGAACTCACAGATACAATTGTCACCCCACACTCAACCCAAGTGTGCTAATTTGCACTTGAACTCATAAGCACTCGCTAATGAACTATCAATAGCTACCCAATCACCAACCCTGCGTTGGTAATTCAACTCAACTTTCCTTTCTCTCAATTACTCACTTTATGAGTTTACAAGAGTATTTGATCGCTCAATGTGTGCACTCTTGTGTATGAATGTTACCTGCTTGATCTTAGGCTTTGGACTTTTTTCTTTCTTTCTTTCTTTCTTTCTCTCAAAGATACACCGATTAAGAACGTGGAGAGAAGTTGTTAATTTGTGAGTATATATGCATGGATATTTATAAGCAATTACTAGTGATACAAGCAATAATACAACCAATAATACAAGCACACAACAAACACATTCATGCATTTAATACAACAAGAAGACTTATTCCTTGATCTCCAATATAACCTTAATCTTCTCGAGTCTTCATCGAAGGACATTCTGCTTCAATAGTTGGAATTCCTGTATGCCAAACACATATAACAATTTGCACAATATAACTTGTTAGTATACATGTCACTTTCTTTCAAATGACCAAGAACAGTATCTCAACTATTCAGACCAGTTGCATTCATCATACCAATGTACCTGTTCTTGTAACTGTTTGTCATCACTCAAAACACTAGGGAACTCAACAAATTCCCCCTTTTTGATGATGACAAACCCTGTGAGAAGTTCCTGCAAACAACAAGTTATATGCAAAAACAACTCTWTCTCAATGGGACTATTTTTTGTCTTTTTCAATTTTTCAATTTTTTGATTTTTTCGACTCTAAGTGAAACAACCAACTAACTTGGTTATTTCCTATAAAAGCAATAAAGACAAACTATCTAGAATCACATTCTTTAAGAGAATCATCCAGATTTTTATTTGACTCAACTATATTAAACTACAGCTAGACTAAACTGACTCAATCTAAGCTAAACGGACTCGATCTAAGCTAGACAAAGGCTTCCAGAACTTCTAATTATTTTCCCCCTTTTGGCATCATTAAAAAGCATTCACAGAATTAATAACATGCACAAGATCAACCAAACGGTAGCATCAACTACCAATTCATACCATAATCTGCACAAGCCTGTTAGTTTCACAATTCACAATCCCAAAACAGGGCAAACAGGCAGAATAATAGTACAGCAGAGTCAAACAAGAACCAAATTACAACAATAATGTCTTGTAAAATGGCATGGAAAACAGATAACCAAAAGCAGTTCAAAGATAGGGGGAGGGGAACAGAAGCTAGAACAGATCATCACTCYTCATCATCATCCTCTTCATCCTCCATCTCGTCCTCTGAAGCTTCAGGATCAGAACCCTTATCATCATTCTTATCAGCTTCAGGTTCCTCATCATCATTATCATCAAATTCATCTTCATCCTGACTTCCATCTGCAGAAGAGTGGGTGGATTCCTCGAGGTCAATTTCTTCATCTTCCTCAAACTGCTTTGCAACTGATCCCTTAGCAACAGAACCTTGACCAGTAGCAACAGTAGATGTCTGTCCAGCAACAGCAGAAACAGTAGTTTGAATAGTAGGAGTGGCATCAACCTTCTGACCAGTACAAACAACTACTTGTCTTGCTGTTCCCTCTGCCTTCATCCTAGCAACCCAGTTTCTAGTCTCATTCAACTTCTCCTCTAAACTACCTTGCCTCTCAGTGAAAGAAGTGGTCAAGCCATGCACCATTTGCACCAGCATCTCCAATGTTTTATCCTGCTTCTCAATCTTACTAAACAGTGGAGTGAGATCAGTAGATGTACTGGTCTCCTCAACCTTCCTTTTCTTAGCAGCAAGTTCTTTCTTTTCCTTCTTAACTGGTGAATCTCCAACATTGCACAACTTGTCTCCCTTGATGTCTAATCCCTTTTGGCGCAGAATTTTCAAAGAGAACTTCTGTGCAGGGATGGTTTCACCACTGAGAGTGTGACCTTCCTTAATCAAGATCCCAGAAATAAGGGACCCATAGGCTAGAGAGTGAGAGGGGGCATTCTTGCAATTCATCATGTGTTCAATAATTAGMGCAGGAAAATTAATTTTCACATTCTTCATCATAAGGTAAATCAGAACCATATCCATGATCCTAACTGACCCTCTACCCTGTGACTTTGGAATCAAAACTTTCTAACATATTGAATGRAGAATCTTCATAATAGGTTCCCTAAGACTAGTGGTCTTGAACCCGTCCCTAGTCCTGAAAACCTTCCTAAACAGAAATTTCATAATCTCATCATTACTTTCTTAGAAGACTGGACAGTAGAAGGAGAAATAGTTGTTTTATCGTTCGCTGACCGGGGAACAGGTGCTTTCCTCTTGGTTCCCTTGGGGGTACCAGTGTACTGTTCTGCCTCCTTCATCGCCTTCTCCTTTTCCTCAATATTGACCAGTGATCCTCTGGTAGACTTCCTCAACACAACCCCTGTAACTCCAGTACCCTGAGTGACTGCAACAACCTGAGAACCAACCTCGACTACGTCATCATCATCACCCTCATCTTCCTCTTCCTCCTGCACATTTGGAGGCTTTAAAAATTCAGACTCAAGAGCTTCAGAAAGGTTCTTGGCAGCAGAACCTTGTTCCCCCTCAATGTTCTCAACCTCAGCTGGATTGGATTCTAGGCTAGGGTTTTGAACCGAGAGAGAAAAAGAGGTAGATTCCGCGATTTTAGGGTTTGTGGGTTGTGATGGTAATGTAGGTTGAGGAGGTGGTGGAATTGTGGTTTGAGGTGGTGGTGAGATGATTTGTGGTAGTGGAGTTGGAATTTGCGGTGATGGTGGAATTATGGGTTGATTTTGTGGTGGTGGAGGTGGTTGCATGGAGGTTGTTGTAGTGGCAGCGGAGTACCATTGTTCACGTGGTGGAGGTGTTTGAAGTGGTGGAGCTGATGTGGTGGTCTTTGTTGTATCAATGGTGGTTTCTGAGTGTTCTATGGCCATAGCAACTTCCGATTGAGTTGCAATTTCCTTCTTCCCTTTTCCCTTCCCTTTTCCAGTGGCTTTCTTCCCCATTCTTACAGAATTCTGAACTTTGATTGAAATAGGCACGAAAATCGAGCCGTCTTCAGAGAGAAGAGAGCAGAGACTTCCGAGAGATGAGTTTAGAGTTGTGATGATCAGAACAGAAAGACAAAGAGGGGATATATATACTCAAGCAAACAAGGAGTTAAGGAAAGTGGAATGCTGGCAGTTAGTAAAGAAGTGGGAGTGCAAAGGGAAGTAACTTCCCATAAATACACTAACTTACCAAAAACAAGTGGCACGTTTTCATGGGTTGGACCCACGAATCAGATTTTTGCCAAAATATGAAGTTTGAACTGCATAAATACCTCAACCGGCAGCAGTTAAGAATATTCAATTAATTCTTTCCAAAACCATGATTATTTGGCAAGAACATATATGTGGCCATCTGCTGTTCTCCTTACTGTCCTATCACCTTAAACAGTTCACCTGTTCTGGGCAACTTAGTTCACTTCAGCAAGCTGATCCTCACTTTTGCAAAACAACATCTCCATATTACCTTTTTCCACATTATCCCTAAGGAAGTGGTGTCTGATCTCAACATGCTTTGTCTTGGAGTGCTGTACAAGATTCTTAGAAATGTTAATAGCACTTGTATTATCACAAAACATAGGAACACAATCTAATAATACACCGAAGTCTTTTAACTGACTCTTTATCCACAACAGCTGTGAACAGCAAGCTGCAGCAGTTATGTATTCAACTTCTGTTGTGGACAAAGCAATTGTGTTTTGCTTCTTTGAACCCCAAGAGATCAAACATGATCCCAAGAAGTGTGTCATACCTGATGTGCTTTTCCGATCAACAAGATATCCTGCATAGTCTGCATCTGTGTACCCGACCAGTTCAGTTGTACTACCTCTGGGGTACCACAGACWCAAATCAACTGTTCCTACCAAGTACCTGAAAATTCTTCTCACTGCTTTCAGATGTGACTCCTTGGGGTTTCTCTGGAATCGAGCACACAACCCCACAGAGAACGTGATAGGTTTGCTAGCAGTGAGGTACAAAAGTGAGCCAATCATACCTCTGAACAGTGAAGCATCCACAGCTGTTCCCCTTTCATCTGCATCCAGCTTAGTAGAGGTGGAAACAGGTGTGTCACATACCTTACTGTTCTACATTCCATACTTCTTTAGTAGCTCTTTCAAGTACTTCTGCTGGTGGATCATTATCCCTTCATCTGTTTGCTTGATCTGCAGCCCAAGGAAGAATCCTATTTCTCCCATCATGCTCATCTCGAATTCACTCTGCATAAGATCAGCAAACTCATTACATAGCATTTGATTAGTTGCACCAAACAATATATCATCAACATAAATCTGTACAACAAGTAAATCAGTGCCCCTTGTTTTGATAAACAAGGTCTTGTCCACTGTTCCCCTTTTGTAACCATTCTCCATCAGAAAGTTTGACAACCTTCATACCAAGCCTAGGAGCTTGCTTAAGACCTAACAAGCCTTGTCTAACTTTATACACATTGTTGGGGAACAGTGTCCTCGAAGCTTGGGGGCTGCTCTACAAACACCTTCCTTCAAGTAGCCATTCAGAAAGATGTCTTAACATCCATCTCTGAAACAATTTGAAATTCATGTGAGCAGCAAAAGCAATCAATATTCTTATGGCTTCAAGTCTTGCAATGGTGCAAAGGTCTCATCATAATCAATGCCCTCTTGCTGATTGTAACCTTGCATAACAAGCCTAGCTTTATTTTGGACTATTGTACCTAGGTTATCCAATTTGTTTCTGAAGACCCYTCGAGTACRTATTACTGTTCTACCTTCTMGTCTAGGCTCAAGATGCCAAACAWTGTWCCTCTGGAACTGGTTTAACTCATCTTGCATAGCCATGACCCAATCAGGATCAGACAGTGCCATTTTATAGTCCGTAGGTTCTACACTAGAGAGAAAAGAATAGAATGCACAAATTAAAAGTTTTGATAAACAGACCTCCTAGTTTGAATACCCTTATTAATATCACTCAAGATCAAATCAGTAGGATGGGAGGACTGATARTTATAACTTTTAAAACCTGTATTCAATTGTGCATTCTCTTCAGCATTACCACCAGGCATATGTTCCCCCTCAGCTGATGCATTCTCTTGATTTTTTTAGGAACCAGTATGCAAAGTGGTCTGCTGGTCTACTACCTGAATCTTAGTGGGGTCAACCTGATTGTTGTTGGTTCCCCCTGAGTTAGTTGCCTGTTCACTGTCTTCATGTGGATTATCCTCTGCAGCTTCATCTTCAAATGTATTACCAGACTCTCCATCACCAGTTGGTGGTGGAACAGTGGGTGAGTCTGGTTCCCTTACCTGTGCATCATCTCGACCAGTGAACTGTTCTCCTGTGAAGTCCATTAAGCCTAAAATATCATCATCTGTAACCTATGGAATCTCATAGAACATGTTATATTCATCAAAAATTACATGGACATTCTACTTTATACACAAGGTCCTCTTGTTAAAGACCCTATATGCCTTACTCTATGTGGAGTATCCAAGGAAGAGTGCCTCATCACTCCTAGGGTCAAACTTATCCAATTGTTCCTTCCCATTGTTATGCACATAACACTTACAACCAAAAATTCTCAAGTGTGCAATGTTGGGTTTTCTTCCCCTTAGGAGTTCATAAGGTGTCTTCTTCAGAATGYGACGAAGCAGTGCTCTYTTTAGAATGTAGCATGDTYTGCTTATTGCTTCTCCCCAMAAGCTCTTAGGMWGACCACTTTCAATGAGCARTGTTCTGGCCATCTCCTCTAAGGTTRTGTTCTTCCTTTCTACCACTCCATTCTGTTGTGGAGTTCTTGGAGCTGAAAAMTTGTGACTTACTCCATTGTCCCTGCAGTAGTTAGTAAAGCTTGCATTCTCAAATTCAGTACCATGATCAGATCTTACCGCAACCAGTGAACAGTTCAACTGGTTCTGCAACTBTTTTACTAACACCTCGAACTCCTCAAAGGTCTCATCTTTCGAAGACAAGAATAGAGTCCAAGTGTACCTGGAGTAGTCATCTACTATAACACATACATACCTGTATCCGCTCCTGCTCTGCACGAGGATAGGACCACACAAATCTATGTGGATCAATTCAAGTAGTCTGCTTGTACTGACCTCTCTCTTTGGCTTAAAAGATGACTTGACATGCTTTCCTTTGGCACACTCTAAACATACTCTATCCACAACGTACTTAATGTCTGGCAAGCTAACCACTAAGTCATGGGTTTTTAGTTTGTTCAGAAGTTTAAGACTAGCATGCCCAAACATTTTATGCCATAGCCACTAATTCTTTTCAGCGACTGCACTCAAACAAATGGACTTGTCCTAGGGGATTTGATCCAAGTATGTTATGTAAACATCCTCAAACCTAGTTCCTTGGCAGACCAATTCATCTGTTTGAGTGTTAACTATGTGACAAAGATCAGCTTGAAACTCGACTCTATTGCCTTTGTCACATAGTTGGGATATGCTCAAGAGATTATGCTGCAAGCCCTCAACATAATATACATCATCAATAGCTTGGGAAAGAGACTTACCAACCTTACCTAGGCCAACAATAGTACCCTTACTGTTGTCTCCAAATGTGACTCTTTCACCATCATAGGCTGCAAGTGAGAGAAACTGTTCTTTATGTCCTGACATGTGTCTTGAGCAGCCACTGTCTAAGTACCAGTAGGTATCTCCTCTCACTTTAGCCTGCAAAAGCAAATTAAACGTTAGGTTTGGGAACCCAATTAGGATTGGGTCCCAATTCATCACCACTGGTCTGCTTCCTGTCCTTCCTGACCCAGACCATCTTAACATGTTTACTGTTCTTGCTTTTGCTTCTCCTCTTATGAATACATTCATCAATTTTGTGTCCACCCTTACCACAGAAGATGCACACATGCATATCTTTGGCAGACACATACTTACCTTTCTTGTATTCCTAAACCCATGTAGTTTCCTTGAATAGACACTATATGATCTAGATTGCTACGGGCAGTTAGTAGTTTGTCAACATGATTTTGACTCTTTTCAAGCTCTTTGTCTCTTGATTCAAGCATTTTTAATAAAAGCACATTCCGTTCATCCATAGATTTGAAATCAATTCTCAATTTTTCAAAATCCGTTTTAAGACTTGAAACTGCAGACTCATTAATCACATTAACAGAAATGTCCTGCTTACCCTTCTTTAACCACAACAAGAAAAACACGGTTGGGCGACCGACATTAGCGATCGATTTTTGGTCGCTAACGTCGGTCGCTAATTTTTAGTCGCAAAAAAAATTAGTGATCGAAAATCGGTCGCTAAAAGTTTAGTGACCGATTTAGTGACCGACTTAGAGACTCAGGAACCCTCCAACATTATAGAGGGAAAAAGCCATTAGCGACCGACCTTCGGTCGCTAATTAGCGACCGACACAGATCGGTCTCTAATGGCGGTTATCCTTTAAAAAAAGTACAATTAACGACCGATTTGCGGTCGCTAAATGTGCTTTTTTGCTTTTTTTTATTAATTCGTGGATATTAAACCTATTTTTTTGCGTAAATGTAATATAAAAAAAATTATTATTAACGAAAAACAAAATAAATATGAGAAAATAAAATTTTTATAATAAACATAAAGTCGTAATACACGAATGATTAACGCAATATATTTTCTAAAATTTTCTAGTGAATATGTAATAAATAACGTACGATGGAATAAATCCAAATCCAAATCAAATCTAAATAAGAACTACTACGCTACGCTAAAAAAGTCCAATGCATCTTTGGGACTCTTGTTAAAAAACAATGAAGTCAGAATGTCACTAATGACTGACGCCATGATATCTCGATTATAATCTAACTTCAATACCTCTCCATCACGAATTAACAATCTATCCCCTTGACACTCAAGCTTGGATGGTAAAACACCTGTCTCTTATACACATCTAGATGTGAAGAWGAAGGTATTTGAAGAATCCGCTCCATTATCATCATAAGCAGCCAAATCACTATAATGCTTCAATCCCAACATACAAAGAACTAAACTTTAATTGTCTCTTTACAAGAAAAATCTACAATAAAGTCAATAAACAGCCAAAAAAACATGAAATCAAAGATAACTCATTTTATGTCCTGAGTATAATTTTCAAAAACACAACCCAGATTACAGTTAATCAATACAAGATTAATAAACCCCAAAACATAAAAAGATGAAATTCCAAACGGCCGGGTTATGATGAAGAATCAAAATAGAAAGCAAAATGAGAAAAAGATGAGACCTTTATGAAAGCGCGGTAAGGAGAGAGAGGATCAGGAGCAAGAAACAACATAAGTCGATCTTTTCATTCTGCAAAAGAAACTTCAAAGCCATACTTCCGCACAGTTACTAAGATTAAATACAGAAACAACTAAGGTGAATCAAGCAGTTTACCAGATTGCGTTTCAATGTTGCAACAGGAACTCCTTCATTTGCATTCCAAAAATTACGAAAATTAAAACAACTTTCAGAATTCAGAATTCACAATACTAAAAAATTAAGAAGAAAAACAAAAAATCAGAAAACAAATTCCCACCTCTGTCAAAAGTTCAGTATCATGAGAATGATTGAAGATCTAACAAACCAGGGCTGAACTCATTCGCTGATAGCTGACTATCACTGTTTTTTCTCGAAATCCGAGATGGATTCACTGGTGGCGTTGAAGGCTCCATATAAAAGTCCCCATTGCCATTGCCCGTCTGTCCGTTCCTACTTCCTCTTGTTCCTTGTTGCCCGTAATACCCATAATCCTGCATTCATTGGTACCTTAATTTTAACACAACCTAAAATTTTCAAATAAGATCCATATCAACTCATCATATTCAGTCATTAAATCAAAGACCCAATAAATTATACCACACAATTAGTTCAAGAATACAACGGTACAATATTCAGCACAAAATAGCTCTAACACTCAAATCAACTCCAAACCACAAACTTACCAGAACTTCAAATCACATATACCTTAAAATGCAAACCAAAATGAACTCGAACAGTCAAAATAACACACCTTAAATCTTGAATTTAGCACACATTCAGTCCTATAATTCAGCAACCACAAAAATTCAACGCAAGTGTACTCTAACACTTCAAACAAAACATAAACAAGAAACTCCAAAAACATATATTTTGAAATGTACATCAACTCAAACAAAATAAAATAAAAGAACACAGATTTCTAACTCATACACTTGAACTGTAAGAATGTTAATTTTAGCACCCATTTAGTCTAAATGAACAGTATCCACATGAAACCAACTCAATCAAACTTAAACACAGTAAAAATAATAACTTCAACTAACTCAAAATCACTTAAATTCTAGAATGCCAAACAAAATCAACTTAAATAAACAAAAGGACAAAACATTCAAGCTCAAATGGCATAAAGTTGCAAACTTTTGAATCAGATCTAACCTGTTGAGCCCCATTAGACTGAAGCCAAAACCCATTACTATTACTTTCCAGGAAATTATCAGAGTATTGCCTTTGATGATGCGTAGTTGAAACCCCAGATCTCTGCCTGTTGTTCATCTCACTTAAATTCAAGCTTCAACCTTTAGGGTTTAGGGTTCATACCTTAAGATTTGGGCACAAAGGAACAAAAAGGAAGAGGAGAGAGAAGGACCGTTGGTCGGGGGTGGAGCCGCGCCGCCGTGCTGCTGCTGCTATTGCCTTGCGCCGCCGCAGGTGCAGTGGTGGTGGTCGGATGGTGTTGCTCGACGAAGGAGAGAGAGGGAGAAGGAGATAGAGAAAGAGGGAGAAAAGGAGAGGGAGAAAGAGGAAGGGCCGTCGCACGCCGGAGGGACATCGGAGTTTGGGGGTTAGGGGTTTCGTCGAGTGAGGTAGAGTGAGAAGTTTGGGGTTTTGTTTTTTGGGGTATTTGGTCAAGTGAGGTTAAAGGGAGGAGCTAACGAGTGTCCTGTTTTTTGAGTTTAAAGTTTTTAGATTTTTGTTTTTATTTTTTTAAAACAATTAGCGAACGAATTATCGGTCGCTAGTCGCTAATTATTTTGTAAGGCGAGGGTAATAAAACTCATACTGCCAAAGGTTTAGTCCCTTAGCGACCGATTTATCGGTCGCTAATATGGTTCAACGATCGATTAGTCGGTCGCTAATTTTTGCGACCGAAAATCGGTTGCTAACGGCCGCAATAGCGACCGACTAAAAATCGGTCGCTAAAAGCGGTCACCCGAAGGCAAATTTCTAATTGTGAACTCATGAATTTCACAAGCTAGATCACATACTTGTCCTTCATACTCATCAATCATCTTACTAATTTCTGGAGCGGGATGAGCAGGGGGAATAGTAAGAAGTGCAGCTTTGGTCTTGACAAATTCACTATGCAATTCTTGAACATCATTTAATAACAAGTTGAAAGCTTGCAATAGGTCAGGTTTGTTAAGATTCTTTTCCCTTTCCTTGGCTGTAGTAAAATTGATTGGATCCTCTGGATTTTGACTTAAAACAACCAGAGGACCAGTTAAACCACCACCTTTATCATCCGAAAAATCATTTTGATGAACTTGTGACTTAACTGTTTCCAATTCAACTTTACACTGGTCTAGTGCTACTTCTAATTCAGCTTTTTCATCTTTTAAACACATGCAAACATCTTGTAAGTGATCACAACTAGCGCTAGCAATTTCATATTCTTCTGTTTTCTTTTTAAGGTTCTTTTTACCCTCTTTATAGGCAGTACTTAAAGCCAAGATCTCATCAAGCACAGTTTCCAAACAATCAAGCATATTATCTCTATCATAACTATACATGTCTTCACGAATTTTAGAGATAGCTACCTATTGTAAACTAGGTTCTCCTGTTTTGGCCATGAGACATCTATTCTGACTACTGTTCTTCTGAACTGGTTTGGGAATCTGTTCAAGGAAAGTAGTCATACAAACTTTGTCTTCTGATGAGCCTTCCTCCTCGTATGAATCAGACTCTGAGTTGCCCCACACAGAAGCAACCATGGCTCTTTTGAACGCTTGTTTCGCGTTCTTCATGCTTTGCCTATCCTTCCATTTGGGACAGTTTTTGATAAGATGTCCAACTTCTCCACACTTGAAACAACCTGGATTAGTAGAGTTAGTCTTACTAAAATTCTTACCCTTCATGAGTTTCCTCTGGTTTCTGAAGTACTTCTCGAAGCGTTTGGCCATCATGGCAATGTCATCTTCTTCATCTTCATCAACTGTTCCCTTCAAAGRAATGCCCTTAACTGGTTCCCTGTCTGTTTTGGCATCAACCAACATCTCATGTGTCATCAGGGAACCGATCAACTGTTCTAGTGTGAGAATAGTTAAATCTTTTGCCTCATACACTGCATTCACATTTGTTGTCCAAGCACTTGTAAGGCTTTTAAGCATCTTCCTTACCAGGTCCTCATCAGCAAAGTTCTTACTAAGTGATTTTAGGTCATTTACTATAGTCATGAAGCGTCCAAAGCAATCATTTATATTCTCGTTTTTTTTCATATTAAAAGCTTCATATTTTGACATAAGTAAATCAATCTTAGAACGTTTTACCTCGCTGGTACCCTCATATACAAGTTTTAGAGTATCCCAGATCTCCTTGGCTGATTGACATGCTGATATACTGTTGGTCTCGTTCTCTGCAATGGCTTGCTGTAGGATGGACATGGCTTTAGCATTCTTCTCCAGTGTCTTGTAGTCTGTGCTTATGTATTCACTTTCTTTCTTCACATGAACCWCACCTGATGAATCWATCTSRTTGACCARGGCTGGACCATTCTTCACAATCATCCAACATTCATAGTCAATGCCCATGATGATGTTCTGCATTCTGTTCTTCCACCAGGCATAGTTCTTTCCATTGAACTTGGGAGTTTTGCTGTCGTATCCAATTGCTTGCATCTCCTGAGTACTCATGATCAACTTCTCTAGGTGTTAACCATACAAGAAGCTTAGGCTCTGATACCAATTGAAGGTTTCCCGAAGGTACTCAAGAGGGGGGGTGAATTGAGTGCCTATTAAAAATTTCGATTGTGTACTATTTTAGTAGAGTAGACCAGTTGGACTGGTCTCGCAGCGGAATAAGTGTTAAACAGTACGTAGAACAATATCGAGCAAGAATAATAAAGACACACAAATTTAACGAGGTTCACCCAACTCTGGGCTACGTCCTCCTATCCTAGTTACTTTTATTAATTCTACTCCGAAATAATAAAGAACATCTCACTCACAATGTACGTGAACTCACACATACAATTGTCACCCCACACTCAACCCAAGTGTGCTAATTCGCACTTAAACTCACAAGCACTCGCTAATGAACTATAAATAGCTACCCAATCACCAATCCCTTCGTTGGTAATTCAACTCAACTTTCTTTTCTCTCAATTGCTCACTTTATGAGTTTACAAGAGTATTTATTTGATCGCTCAATGTGTGCACTCTTGTGTATGAACGTTACTTGCTTGATCTTAGGCTTTGGACTTTTTTCTTTCTTTCTTTCTCTCAAAGATACACCGATTAAGAACGTGGAGAGAAGTTGTTAATTCGTGAGTCTATATGCAAGGATATTTATCAGCAATTACTAGTGATGCAAACCTAGAATATAAGAGATAAATAAGGATATATCTACTTCTTATATTTTAGGAAAGTTCCATAAGATATTATTCCATATTTAGATGATATAATATCTTATGTCACTTTAATTGCATCTAAAGTAATTACCATATATCAAAAACATATATCCTCAGCAGATCATCTTGAAGTTTCCATAAAACCGTTTTTAAGAAAAACTTTCCAAAAAATATTTTTAAGAAAACTTTCCAAAAATCATTTCTTGCTCGACAAGATGATCCGCGTTGTGAGAACAGTACAACTGTTCTCCCAACTGGTAGGGTCAAAGTCAACCAACCAACTGGTTTAGTTGCCTTCAACTRTAAGAGAGAAAGTTCGAAGCCCAATGCCATCAACCAATAATACAAGCACACAACAAACACATTCATGCATTTAATACAACAAGAAGACTTATTCTAATCCTAGAACTAATCTTCAATGTTCTTCAACTTCTTGAAGCTTCCTTGATCTCCAATATAACCTTAATCTTCTTGAGTCTTCCTCGAAGGACATTCTGCTTCAATAGTTGGAATTCCTGTATGCCAAACACATATAGCAATTTGCACAATATAACTTGTTAGCATACATGTCACTTTCTTTCAAGTGACCAAGAACAGTATCTCAGCTGTTCAGACCAGCTGCATTCATCAGACCAATGTACCTGTTCTTGCAACTGTTTGTCATCACTCAAAACACTAGGGAACTCAACATCTTCTGACATTGCACAGGTACAACCTGAGGAAGTGATTGGACTAATAAAGTTTACGGGGAACCATGCTATTAGTTCTCCCGAAGATTTGCAAGCAGACCTAGGTCCACCTACTAATCCACCAAACTATGATGGTGCGGGACCTATAAGAGAAAATGTGGATAATGAGAATTCAGAAGGGGAACTAGGACTTCATGGTTCCTTGGGTACAAGACAGGTAACAAGTTCAGGGGGAACAAATAAGCCTAACAATGTTGAAATAGCATCCCCTAAACTAGAGGTCTGAAATGTTATAGGAAATAGTGTGACCGTGAATCCTTCTAGTTCCACAGAAAGGGAAGAGATTCATGATGAAACAGGTTCCCAACCAAATAAGGAAGCACAAAATGATGTTACTTTCAAGCTTTACAAATAGCAATCTTCTCATCCCCCAGATCATATCATAAGCAATATAAACAAGGGGATTCAAACGAGAAGAATTGTTTATCAAAACTTTTGTGCTTTCTACTCTGTCTTGTCTAGTATAGAACCAACTGACTATAAAATGGCTCTAAATGATCCTGATTGGGTTTTAGCAGTACAAGATGAATTAAACCAGTTACGAAGGAACCAGGTTTGGCATCTTGAACCTAGACCCAAAGATAGAACTGTCATTGGTACAAAATGAGTCTTCATAAACAAAATGAATGCCCTAGGTACAATAGTAAAAAACAAAGCAAGGCTTATGGTGCAAGGTTACAATCAACAAGAAGGAATTGACTATGATGAAACTTTTGCACATGTAGCTATATTATAGGCTATTAGAATTTTAATTGCTTATGCTACTCACATGAATATGAAGTTGTTTCAAATGGATGTCAAGACTACTTTTCTGAATGACTACTTAAAGGAAGAGGTATGTGGAGCAGCCACCTGGTTTTAAGGAAAAGTTATTCCCCCATCATATATACAAGTTAGACAAAGCACTATATGGATGAAACAAGCTCTGAGAGCTTGGTATGAGAGCTTTTCACTTTCTTGAGGGAGAATGATTACATGAGGGGAATAGGAGACAAAACATTGTTTATGTATTGAGTTTGCTAATCTTATGCAGAGTGAATTTGAAAGGAGCATGATAGTAGAATTGGGATTCTTCCTAGTATTATAGATTAAGCAAACAACTGATGGTAACATGATACATCAACAAAAGTACTTGAAAGAATTGTTGAAGAAATTTGGCATAGAGAGCAGTAAAGTTTATGACACACCTGTTTCCATATCCACAAAATTAGATGCTAATCTGAAGATAACAGATTTTAAAACAACAGTTCAGGTTTTCAAAAAAATCCAAATGAGTCAAATTTGAAGGCTGTTAGGAGGATATTTAGGTATCTTGTGGGAACAACAGTTCTGTGCTTGTGGTACCCTAATGGTAGCTCGATTGACTTAATTGGGTAAAAAAATGCAGATTATGTTTGTTTCCTTGTTGATAGGAAGAGGACATCGGGTATGGCACACTTTCTTGGCTTTTGCCTAATTTCTTAGGGTTCTATAAAGAAAAATTCAACGGCCCCTTATCTATAGCAAAGTTAGAGTATATAACTACTACATCATGTTATTCCCAATTAATGTGGATAAGGAACCAAATGAAAGATTTTGGTGTTGTTTATGTTAGTGTTCCAATATATTGTGACAACACTAGTGCTATAAACATTTCAAAGAATCCTATACAGCACTCCAAAACTAAGCACATTGAGATTAGGCATCACTTTTTGAGATACAATGTGGAAAGAGGCTTGGTGAAGTTGTTGTTCTGTAAAATTTAAGTCTAGATAGCTGCTATCTTTACAAAATATTTGTGTAGAGTGTCCTTTTGCAAGTTAAGTGTCTTATTAGGTTTAGTTAGATTTTAGGAGTTTTAGGCCTAGTTAGATTTTAGGTAATTAGACTTCAGTTACTTCCCTGAATGATTGGTGTGTGTGTGTGTGTGTGTGTGTGTGTGTGTGTGTGTGTGTGTGTGTGTGTCTACCTATGTCGTAATCTTTCAAGTGTTATGTAGGAGGTTTAAAGCCTCAAAAAGGTTGAAAACCATCGTTGTGAGAAACAGGTTAAAATTGCCAAAAAACTGGGTGAAGTGGTTCTGTACAGGCACAAGCAAAGGGAAACAGCAAACCAGCTTAGATATGTCATCCGAATAATATTTTGGAAAAATTAACAGGTATAATCCCACCTTTGGTGGGTCTTCCAAAAATAAACCGACCTTTGAATATTCCAAGAATAATCCGAACTATGGGGTCACCCTTCCAGTTTTGCACCCATTGACCGGTTACCTCTTCTACCGGTTAAAACTTAGTTTTATTATTTGTTTTTTCCTTTTTTTTATTTAAAACTCACAAACCCTCCCTCCTCTTTCTCTCTCCTTCAGTTACTCTCTCTCTTCTGTGGCTCACTCTCTCTCCCGGTAAGTCTCTTCTCTCTCCTCTACTCTCTCTTTCGGCTCTCTCTCTCTTCGTTACACTCTCTCTCCTATCATCTACTCTATTTTCCGGCTAGATTGCGTGGTCGTGGTGGGGGTTGTGGTGGTCGGTGGTGAGGATGAGGATGTTGGTTTTGTGTTTGGGGTTGTGGGTGGTGAGGTGATGAGTGAGGTGTGTGGTTAGTGTGGTGAGGCCATGAGGGTGGACGAGGGTTGATTTTGAGGGTGGGTGGGGGGCTGATTTTGTGGCTGTGGTGATGGTGGTGAGGGTGAGGGTGGTGCGTGGTGCGTGTTGAGGTTGAGGGTGAGGTGGCAGGTGATTGGTTAGGGTGGCTGTGGTGATGGTGGGCGTGGTGAGGGTGGTGAGGGTGAGGTGGCTGTGATTGGTTGTGTTGTTGTGGTGAGGGGGGTGAGGGTGACGGTGGTGGTGTGGAGAGGATGGTGAATGAAGGTGAGGTGGTAGTGATTGTTAGTGTGGCTGACTGTGGTGATGGTTATGCGTGGTTAGGGTCTGCGTGGAGAGGTGTGAGGGGGTGAGGTGGCAGTGGTGAGCTGGGTGGCGGTAGGTGGTGTCAGCGGTGTGGTGAGGTGGCAGTTGGGTGGAGGGGAGGAAGTGAATTGGTAGGTGAGGTGAGAGGGGAGTATAATTAAGATATATTTAATTATAATTAAACTTTAATTAAGTAGATTTTAATTTAATTGCGACCAATGAAAACACAACACGTGGCACTTAACTTAATTACCAGGTCACAAACAAGTCGCAACCGGTTATGGATCAAAATTGGAAGACTCCCCCATAGTTCGGATTATTTTTGGAATATTCAAAGGTCGGTTTATTTTTGGAAGACCCACCAAAGGTGGGATTATACCTGTTAATTTTTCCTAATATTTTAATATTTTTCGAAAGATTACTATAAGATATTTTCTTTTTGGATAGAAATTATCTTATTTCAGTTATTTGGCTTGATGATCAAGGTAATATCACACATGCCTAAATTAGATTGTTGGTTGAGAAATTTAAGGCAAGTAATCATTGCCAATTTTGCTTCAAAAATTGAAATATTGTTGTTGCCTCTATTTGATCCACAACAAGAATCCGCGTTATTAATGACGGATTTTACCGACCGTCACGAAAACCGTCGGAAAATGTCATATTACCAATCGTTTTTATGGGACGCAATTTATCGATCGTTTTTAAGAATTTACCGACCGTTTCTTATAATGAACGGAAATTACCGTCCCTTTTTTATTTTTATCGACCGTTAGACGGTCGGTAATATGGTCAAATATTTTTTTTGACTTGGACACAAAATTACAGACCATAGACGGTCGGTAAATGAGTTTTTTTTATTTTAGCTCAAAGTCGACCATATGGTCGGTCTCTTTATCTAACTTATGCCATTCACTCATACTCTCTCACTCTCTCTCTCCTCATTCACCATCTCTCTCACTCTCTCTCTCCTCATTCACCATCTCTCACTCTCTCACTCTCCTAATCGTCACTCCTCTCACTCTCTCTCCTCATTGTCACCTTCTCTCACTCCTCTCTCTCTCTCTCTCTCTCCTTCATCACAGCCCTATTTGCGTCCCACAGCCATCCTCATCAACGCGTCATCGCCGCCCTATCAACGCAACCTCCTCCTTCATCGCCGCCCTATTTTGTTTCTCGTAAGTTTTCGCCTCTTATTTATTTTTTTTATTTAAATTCTGGTTAGTTCTTGGTTAATATCTTGGTTGATTTTTTCTTTTATTGATTTGTTAGTTCTAGGATCGAAATCTTTTTATTTTGATTTTTGTTTCGTTTTTAAATTTGGTTTTTTCATTTGTTTTTCTAGGGTTTCGTTTGTCTTTTGATTTTTATTTTCTAGGGTTTCGTTTTTCTCTTCTTTAATTTCGTCATTTCTAGATCTAGGTGACTTGTTTTTCTTCTTTTTTTTTTGTTTTTTTTAGATCTGATTTTTGAGAATTTTTTTCTGTTGCGTTTTTCAGTTTGAGAATTTTCGTTTTTAATTGTCTTCTTGCTGCATTTTAGATTTACTTTTTGGATTTTCCCCCTCCCTTTTCGTCTTTCAATTTATTTTTCCATAATTTTTTTTATTTTTCGTTTCTTGATTTTTGTAACTGGTTTTAGATTTTTTTAAGTTGATTTTAGATCTAGTTTTTTTAAAAATACAATTTCAATTGATTTTTCGTCTGTTTCGTTTTTCAAAATTGATTTTTTTAATTGTATATAGTTTTTTGTGTTATTTGTTAAAAAAAACAATGAAAATGATGAGAGTGAAATGGGAATAATTTGTGACCACTAAGAAAGGAAGCAAGATTTTATCGACCGTTTTTGATTTATTTTGGACGGTCGGTAATAGCTTATTTTCTTGTTGTGATCAACCTACTTGATTTCTTTACCCTCTTGCTTTCTTGTTCTATAGATACATGTGCTAACCCTATTTTGCAGCTCACAATTCTCACATCATCACTTGTAACTCTTTTTCTCTCTTAAAGTGCTCTGTTTTCACTGTTTAAAATTCAAATTTTGAAAGTTACCATTCACTTGATCACTGTTCATCATCGTCCTCAATACTCTGATTAAAGCTTGTATATATCACTACCATGGGAAGGAAAACAAATACTAGAACAACTAGGAGAGGTAGGGGAATGGGACATGCAAGTGATTCCTCGCAATCTCAAGGGAACACTAGTGTGACTCCTAACCTCACTCAAACCAAAGCAAACACGACTTAACCAACTTCAACTGTTGCCTCTAAAACTTCATCACCTACAAAATCTCCTACTACCACAAAAGTTGCACAACAAAAATCGCCTTCACCACCAAAAAACAACCCAGCCAACACCAAAAGAAGTCGTTGCTCCTACTGGTCCCTCCGAGGCTGGTGGTTCCAACGTCAAGGAACCAGCTCAGTCTCAGGGGGAACATCAGACAGAAGCACAAAGAGCCTTAATCCGGGAGTTAGAGGATGAAGTTCATAAAGGTCAGGATGCAGGGGATGAAGATGTGGAGATTACTGGTCACAAGGAGGGGACACCCACCATTGAGACCACCAAGCGTGGTAGGGTAACTCCATCTTCAGTGAAGAAAGAAGTTGAGGAAATACAGGAGGAACAGTCTGCTGGTTCTATGAAAGGAACCAAGAGGAAAGGGGTACCACCAAAAACCCCTCGCGCTACTAAAGGTAAGTTTGTAGAATCTCCCACTACTAGTTCTACTGACTTGAGTGATAGATTGGTTTTGTCTTGTTGTCGAGTTGAGAAGGGTTGTTTTGTTGTGCCTGCTTTGTTTGAATTTAAAAATTGGATTGATTGTAAAAAGTGCATGCCATTGTTTGATTGTTATGATGCTAATATTGCTAGTTAGGGAATTTTATGTGAATTTGAAACAACTGCCTGATATGTCTGTTGGTTCCAAATTTAGAGGTGTAGAGGTTAGTTTGTCGATTGCATCTTTAGACAAGTTGTTGAATGTACCTAGGGATGGATTTGATAAGTATTCAGGGGATAATTGGCATGTGCTAGTTTGAGTTACTCCTGATGAAATTCGTGATTTTCTATTTGGAGGCAAATTGTCTAAGAAGTCTGTTGTATTTAAGTTTGCAAATCTTAAGGAACCAGTCATGCTTGTTCTGCATTCTTTTTGCAACAAAGTCCTGATCCCAAGGGCTCAAGGTAGGGGAACATTGTGCATCATGGAGATGATTCTAATATATCTCATGATGAAGAAGATAAAGATTAATGTCCCTGCCTTGATGCTAGATCCTATGATGAATTTTTATCATTCATCCCACTAGTCTTTGTCTTATGGCTTTGTGATCACATAGTTGCTAAAAGTCAGTGGGGTTCCTCTGAGTGGAAACATTGTGCCTGTCACAATTTTCACTAAGGCTATCCTAAAGCAAAAAGGTCTTGACATTGGTTCTGATGTGTTGAGATTTCGGGTTGAGGAACTAGCAGAAGTGGTGAAGGAGCCCCGAAAGAAGAAGAAGAAGAAGAAAAAGAAGAAGAAGAAGAAGAAGAAGAAGAAGAAGAAGAAGAAGAAGAAGAAGAAGAAGAAG